>JAUZST010009614.1:0-12874 GCA_034779995.1 Parotocinclus haroldoi | reverse complement strand
CTCGCTGACCCGCTTTGTATCCGCTCTAAGTGGTGACTTGTGGCTTCTTTTTCTTATTCGCTCTCACGTTCTTTGGTTCGATTACAAGTACTTTGTACAAGTACGATTACGTACTTTGGTGCAAATAACATTACACGTATATAATAGGATTTGTTTCGGTTCTTTAGGATTTGGTCCGAATATAAGAAATAAATGATATAATGAGTATAATATTTGTGTCTTTTAAAAATCTTTTGCCTTTTTTTACACAATAATGTATAAATATTGAAGGAAATTGTAAAGGTTTCCAAAGTTTTTTGGAATCTGTTTTATGAGGAATTTGGCTGTTTTGTTATTAAAAAGATAGATAGATAGATAGATAGATAGATAGATAGATAGATAGATAGATAGATAGATAGATAGATAGAATGTGGGAGTAAACAATAATAGCACATATTCAATTAGCAAATTACATTATGTTAAGCTTTAATAATACCTTTATAATAAAACTGCCACTTGTCTCAGGAATGCTGTTTGCTGAGTGATATGCAGTGTACAGTATATCCCAAGGCCCCTCTCCTGTTGACAAACTTATTTTGAGTGCTTAAACATTTGTCAGTAGTGTCAGTGCTACAAGCCCTGTTGCTAATGACAAGTATGCTGCATTTTGGCTTCTTACCAAAGCAAAAATCACTGCAGGCATTTGTGTGCATGAGTAGGTAGAAGCTTTAGTGTGAGATGTTTTAGAGCAAAGAATCGAATAAATCCTCTGTTCTGATAAGCTTTGTATGTGTTTTTAAAAGAAACCCACACTTTTTAACAGCTAGTTTTATGTATGATTTGAAGATTTTTCAAGGATGAATGGTCACCGTTGTTCTGCTTTGCTTAGATATGTTTAGATGCTTAGATATCAAGCTATGCCTAGAATGATTTTGATACATTATTTATGGGACAGTGACTGCATTGTTCTTCAGTCATTCAGCTTTCATGTTCAACTGTGAGCTTCATTAATAGGACTTGTGTTTTCAATGCACCATAGAGCTATACATTAGTTAAAAGTTACCCACAATTATGCACCATTATATAACATACTAGAGACAGTGTTTAACCAAAAAAAAAATATATATATATATATATATATTATTAAGTAGGTTGATATTTTCCCCATATTTACAGTATAATTCAAGTATGTATTTCTGGATAATTATTTAAAAAATGTTTCAGTTTCATTAAAATGCAAGCAACCAAGGATCCCCTGACTTTGAGTATGAGTAAACTGCAATTCACTAGCCCTCTGCTACAGGGACATGGGTGGGGCAGGTTAGGTGTGATGTCACACTGAGAGAGAGAAGGATGGTTAAGGGATAATCCCATGGTTTATATCACGTGCAACAACTACTGACAAGTCCCCAAAGAAAGGATTCCAATACCAGGAGGATCAGTCTCGGTCATTTCTGTGTGGAGTCTGAATGTCCTCCCCGTGTTCATGTTGGTTTACTCTGGGTGATATGCTGTCTAAATGTCCTCGACATGTCTAGAGATGTCCCCTGCCTTGTGACCTGTGCTGCCAACTACTGGCTCTAATACAGAACTGTTCAGGAATAAGCTTATTAAAAAGTAAACGAATGAATGAACAATCCATAGACATAATGCAGTATAATGCAATCCTGTTTAAATAGTTATTTGTCATAAATTTACTGTATAATTTGACATCAGAGTAAGAAAAATCGAATGCGTTGTTAATTAAAGGGATAGATGGGTGATGTTTTATTTCCAAGGAAGTATTATTAATTTTACTATTTGCAAAAGACTATAACACGTGTATGAATTCCTACTCATGAATCCCAAAGAAACATATCTCCACTGCTTGACTTTCATACATCTTCTCTTTGATGTTGCGTATTTCAGCAAATGTCACATGTCTCAGAATAATGGGCACATTTACTTTACATTTACTGGACCTTTAATAAGCGTGTGACCCCTTTATGATCAGAGACATTTTTTTTAAATGCCATTAATAGTATCTTAGTAGAATAGTTCCTAAAACACATCGATTGCTTTATAATTACTATATGTTCTTACTGGAGGTCTAACAATTACTTTTCTACCAGACAGTGTGGTTCGACATTGTACAATAACTAAAAGAGATGGATATCTGAGTATGTTGTATCACACAAAATTACCAGTGAAAGTGACAAATGCTTTGAAAGCTGTGATTATGTCAAGTGATGTGCTGGGCTACTAATTAGTAATCCACTTATCCACTAATAAATATCCATATCCATTATGTCACCACTTAAATCAGCTGATAATACAATAAATTGTGATTTGCTTATATGTCACGGGACTCACTCTGACCATAAGAATGAGTTGGTTGATCTGCATGAATTACAGCATTTCATTAGCCCAATTCTGTGGCGAAATCTCAAATGGCACCCTATTACTAATATAGCATTACTATTAGCTATTAGTATTACTAGTATAACTATTTTACAACACCATTCAATGAAATCCTATTATATATATGGGAGGTTATATGTTTTGAATTATAAAATCTGAATTATATGGCTTTTGATGGGACCTGGCAACCACCTATTAGTTTCTTTTTTTTCATTTATTAGCCCTTTTAAACCATATCTATTTGGTTAATGACCACATAATTCGACTTGAAATAATTGCATTCTTGATAGATTCTCAAAGGCTTAGGTAAAAATCTCACACAGCAGGTAAAAGTGGCCCAAATCTGAATTTTATCCTTGTACATACTGTATCTTTGAGGCAGTATGGATGGAAAGAATGTTCACATGGTATTGGAATCTGACATATTTCTGATACGTGGCAGTGCGATTGAACAAGCAGATTGGAATTCATGTGCCGGTTACTACAATCCAACTCGACATTCGTCATAAATCCTGAGGAGAAGAGAAAATGGAGAACAGCAGTGGAGGAGATTTTCATCAGTGGCATAAATAACAAACCTCAATAATATAGACAAGACAGGAATAAAGACCTCCAAAATATTTGGGGTGATGAATTTGTAAGCAAAATAAAGGCACATATAACAGCTGCCCCATGTTTGACAACATTCATAAAGAAATGGTCAAAAGTGGCCACAGGAGGACACGACTACAGTACCAAAAGTAAATAAAATGCTTTAAAGCGAAGTTGAAAGAAACCAAGGACTTAAACCCAAAGAAGTATCGTAGCTAAATAATACCGTTTTAACTTGACCATTAAAGAAGTGCCAGTTACTGCTGACTCAGTTTTGACTGATTAACTCTGGATGAGGTATAGACTTGTATGATGTCCTACTTGTTACACCATGGCACACTATCAATATAACACCTCTTCATGCGCTGTGAACCTCCCAGGTTGCACCTGACAGAATCCTGGGGTCTATTAGAAGGTGGGAGCAGAGTGTAAAGAATTTACAAGACAGATATGACATGACCGCAACTTGGTACCAGCTCCATTATAAAAGCAGAGATGATGGCATGTGAAAAATTGATGTGACCTATTTTTACTGGTGGAGAGAAAGAGAAAGGGACGGGAGATGGAAAGTGGGAGGAGAAGAAGAAAGAGAATGTGGACAAACTGTCAGACGAATGTCTGTAGAGATTGCAAGATCCTTTGTGTTTGGAATATATTTCTGCACACATTCATACACAATAATCAAATAATAATAGTTGAAATCATCAGATAATAATAATTGAATTCATCAAGTAATAATAATTGAATTCATGATCACCTATAACAAATCGTATGTATTTCAGCACATGATCCATGAAAGCTGTGATTGAAATATTGTTTTCTGAACTTTCCTAAGTAAAAACATTAGTAGAGTTTATTTAAAAAATGAATATACATTTTTTCTTTGTATTATTAACTGAGATTTGAAAACACTGCATTTGTTTTGGGTATTTTGCCCAGTTGTCCTTTACAGATTCTGAATGCATTTGTCATTGCTGCAAATGTTGTTTTTTTTTCGTTTGGGATTTGTCAACAATTTATAGAATAAAACAAAAATGTTCACATACAGTACCCACAAATAGTAAAACATTATTGTCAACTCAAATGTCAAAGTAAAAGGACAGCTAGGTAGCTGCTATTAAACTACTTTTGCTTGTGTTTATCATGGGCTGGGATGTCAGCATGAAAACTGTCATCTGGGCTTTGTTCCAGCTGCCCAGAGCTGTTTTGAATAGAACATTTAAGAAATACCCTACCACTGATGTTCTTAGCATCTTGACACTATATAATTATAGATGTAGCCTGAAATGAGAGCTGCAGTAAGCCAGCATTAGTTACAGTGTATTAGATAATTGATTATCATAATTATTCTCATTATATTCTGTATTCATTTAATAATTGTGCTGCATATCAGTCTAATGTGATAGCCCACCTCCATGATATCCTGGGTGCAAAACCCAGCGGTGCCTTTTGGGATGGGTAGAAGAGGCTTGATGGTTATCCATTAGAACTGCAACAGTGACCCCTACCAGTCCTGCAGTGGTCTGACACATCTTTTGGGATACATGCACCTCAATGTAAAGAACCTCAATTCCACCACCATGACCGTGACCAGGATAAGGGGAGGTTAAACATTTAATATCTGTATCATATAATTGCAATAGAGCGTAGTGTAGTCTCTACTGCGTGGGATTTGATTGATTATTCTTCATTGTCATAGCAGCAGATTTATGATACGAGTTACATTTCCATCCATTTCATGATTAAGCAAATAATAAAAAAAGTCCTTTATGTTGGTTTCTTGGACAAATTTCCATCTTGCAGTAGTTGCTTGGTAGAGTTGACTGCCTGGGCTGTCTTTGTCAGTGAACAGATGATTACGTGTCAGTCAGGTGTGACCTACAGCTTGTGTACAGTGCCATTTGTTCTGTCATTTATTTTGGGTGAGTGATTTGATCTTTTGGAAAGCATCTGACAGTGGGGTCAGCTGATGTCCTAGCCATTCAGACTGCTTTTTTATATCATATTGCTATTCTCATAGCTTCTTCCCATCACAGGATTTAGCCCTGCAATAATCAATGCACAGCCTCGATCCACAAAATATTCTCTACACAAAGAAAACCCCAGTAGGAACATGTGAAGTGGATGGGTGCCTCAGGGCCTGGATAAAATCATCCAATAGTGGATAAACACGAGCATGCAGAAGCATGGAGCCAGGAAGCAGTTCAACGGTGCAGTCCTACAGGAGGTGTGAGAGAAGAAATTTGGCCGGTGGTGAAGTCATTTTTACAGTCCTGACAACACAACAACACATTCACAGTGGTTAGACCCTTGAGGCTCTCAAGGGACGCTGAGCCACGCTGTAGCAGGAGGTAGCACACCATGCACTTTGGTGACAAATCTAAAATGTGACCCCTCCATGAGACATATGGCTCATGCGATGTCAGCCCTAGAAACGCCAGTTGTTCGGTATAACAAATAAGGTAAGGTGTTCAGTTTGCACATCATTAATCACCTAGAAATGATTTAGGATGAGTAGCCAGATCACCACAGAGGCAATGAGCCCCCATCTAGCTCTTGGACTCTAAGCAGCAGATGGCAGGGAACTATTGGGAATTACTCTTGGCCACCAGATTTTCAGCCATGAATCTTCCAGCCAAGCTGGGTCAATCACAGATGTAAGAGAAAAAGAAAAGCTGCCAGGCCAACCAAGGATTGTTGGATGTTTCATCATTTGATTCAGATCAGTTCTAAGTTCTCGTGTTGCTGCAGGTTCCAGCCTTCTGGATGCAAACAGCTATTTCTGCTTTTCAAATGAAAAGAGCAAAGAGTGTCCCAACTTGCCAAATAAGCAACTTGGTTTGGTAACCTGGCAAGGGCTTTGAATCCAGGATTGGTTAACCTCCGCAAGCTGTTTACAGACTGTACAAACCCTACGACAGATAGCTAAGTCATCCTGGCAAGCCAAACTTGTTAACTGTTGACACACAGTTAACAGGTCCACCTGTATTCCACCAGCATGTGGAAGGAGAGTTGACAGCCAAGCCCTTGCCTGGGTTGACCTGAAAAGTTGCTCACCAAACTCCCTTCCTTTGGCAGGATGATCAAAGAGCCTTTATTGGAGTTATAAGACGAGATCATGTGATCTTCTCAACTCTCTGCTGCCTCAGCCTTTTCCCAGGCATAACTCATCAACAGGAGGAGAACAAAGGTTACTTGAGTCCAACCACTTGGTCTTTCTAAAGCCATTATGAGTATCCTGCCACTGTAATCAGTGTCGCTCCCAAGTTCAGGAAAAGTTGGAGGATTGTGACAGGAAGGGCATCGGGTATGCAACTCCAACCAGATTTATTATATGGATCATATCTGGTGTGGTGATGCTAAACGGATATGAAGAAAGTTAAAACTTCACAACATCTAGAGACACATCTTTTTTCTATTGTGTGAAGACTGCAGGCAGAACGGACTTTGTTTGTTGTTCATCTTTTGAGGTTATGTATCAAGCCTGTCTGATTCAACTTTCCAATTAAAGTGGGGGAATCAGTGAGTTTAGCTGAGGGAGGGAAAACAAAAGGCATAGCTCGGCTGTTAGCCTACCTCTCCCAGGAGACCCACTCTCTCCAGCCAATTTCCAACACACATGTACACAAGCCAAACGCATAGAGATCCAGTTTGCCTTCATTAGCTCCTGCCAACACTGCTACAGTTTTTTTTCTCAGGAATTTTCTAGCTTGGACGTGAGCTGCATGTGTGGCAGTTCACCCTACCGCATAATTAGCACATGGGTGACTTCTACAAAACTAAATTAATTACTGATATGGTACTGCTTTTCTTAATTTATGTACACACTAAAGTCTTGTAGAGGCTATACAGTCATGGCAGCTTTCAAATCTAGTAGAATGAATTTAAATAATCAAATAACAAAAAAATGAGAATTTCAACATAATCCTTACTCCAGATGGAGATTTTTTTTAGATGTTACAGCTTAAAGACATAATAAACCACCCATGGCTATTTATCTGTAACTTTTATTATATTTGATCACATTTTAGTCTGACATTGTTATAAAACTAATATTACAAATAACAATAATGTTCTTATCAGGTATACCTCAAAAGGCCACAGCAGCTATTTTGACCGTCTACATTATGAACAGTGTCTCGTCCTTCCAGGGCCTGCAGTTTTTACGGCCAGTGGTGTTGGTTGTTGCCATGACAATGCGGTAAACATGCCATAAAAATGTTGCCTTTTTGATAAACCAAATACAGCGTTAAAAAAAAGTCATTAACAGAATAGGACTACGTCACTCCTTAGCAAACAAACTTCATATGGATTACATGAAAGAAAATGTGGAACCTGCATTCCATTATCCCAGAGTACCACTGAAACAGAAAGCGAAGAAAAAGAGGCAAGTGAACGAACAACGTAAGCAAAACAGCAAAACTCAAGCTATTTGCGACAAATGTCACAAATGTTTGCTATCCTTACCTGTGCATGTGCACCACTTTACCAAATGACTGAGCTGCCTGGCTGTGTTTTGAGATGCCTAATGAAATGTGACATCACTGATGCAGCAGACATTGAATGCAGCTACTCGCTTGCTTGTACTCTGTGAGAAAAATTGACAAAAGGCTGCAACAGCAGATAAGCTTTCCGTAGATGTGGTCAGTTCTGTTTGGTCATATGTGGCTGTGGTACAAAAATAACTAGTGGTCCATATTTTTTTCTATTAATAAACGATCCATGATGGAAACATATACAACTTAGTGATGTTTTTCGGACATTTGTATGCTCTATTTAACATGTGACACGCATTGTGTAAAAGTTCTGTATTTTATCATCAACGCATATGAAAATTTCAATTGGTCTAAATGACTACTATGACCATTATGGAACTTATGGAATCCTGGGCTTTCTAGTATAGGCATGGTGGTCCAACAGGTAGTGTATGAGTGGTGCCTCATTGTGTTACTGTTAGTTGCTGTTTGTAAGGAATCTGTCTTCATTTTTATGCATGTGAGCACAAAACTTCACAGAGTCCATATCCTTTAAATGCTATGAGTATTTTATGCAGGCCCTTCCTTTGGGATTTAACTCAAGGGGCACTTTGATGCATTTCATGTGCAGGGAGCTTATCAACCCTCGGTGCAGAGATGTGTTAACTGAGGGATAAGCCAGCCCTCGTTTTCTTTCTCTTCAGCAGTGTTCCTGTAGCTTCTGAAATGACTCCATTCCAGACTGTGTATGAGTGACTGACAGTTCTCACTCCACATGCTGCCTCATGGGATGAAGAAAAAACAATGTTCGACTCTTTTTTTTTATCGCATGGCTTGTAATGCAAGTGGCAGCAAGGTGTCAGAATGCTGTGGCATGTTATGAGATGTTTAGTGCCTGGGGGTTATGTCATTCATGAATAATGACAGTACAACATCTAAGCATGCATGCTGTGGCATCACACTGAACGGAATGAGTAATTATTTAATGCTGATAACATTTCAGTTTTATCAGTCACGGTTATGTAATGCAGTTGTGTCAAAGAGAGATACACAAACCCATGGCCTGTTAGTGTACTCATAGGGTATACACATAAACACGCTCAATAATATCAGTATTTGCACAACTCCAGGCGTCCATTCTAACTGATCTTATCTCATTAAACAGGTTGGATCTAACGGATATCCCATGTAGCAGAATGTAGCCCCAGGGTCAATTGTGAAATATGTACTACAAAGATGAATTTAATGGATGGAAAAAGAGACTAGCAAAGAGACGGGCACAAGAGACTAGGGAAGGCAGAGAAGACAAATGAAGAAGGAGATAATGTGAAAACTATAGGATGTGAAATAAAAGAGAGCAAACCATTCTCAGCAGGCCACATGGGCCATGTGTTTTTAATAAATGATTTGGATCAAGATCTTATGTATTTGTAAAGATCAAGTAGGTATGCAGCATTTAGTGACTGCGTTACATTCTGTAAAAGAGGACATTGACCAAAATGGACACTGACTGGACATTATCATTGTCATATAGTGTTTTTATTTTACTCTAGTGTAAGTATGAAGGGTAAGTATAGTATAAAGGTATAAAAGACAACTGAATGCAAATGATACACAAACGAATCAGAAATACTCCTAAAACACTACTGGAATACTACCATCTACACAGCATCGATAATGCCACTGCATTTGTAATTTATGGAGATGACCAATAATTATAAAAAATAGAAAATGCACTGGAAAGTAAACTTATTATGAACCTGATACTTTTGTTTGACGTAAGACAAAAAAAACGCAATTAAAACACAGAAGATCAACCAGATGAAACAGTGAATCAATGAGTGAATGTGAACCAGTTTATATAGTCATAGGTGAGAGATAATATATAGGTGGTGGGGAGATAAACAAAAGAGTACTACTCACAGTAGGACAGGCACATACACTTATGAACGCCATTTACAGCTTACAAATAATTAGTGGAAAGTCATACACACCAACACAAGTAACTTCCACAAAAAGCCCTTAAACACATTAATCAAATTCCAAAAACAAAAGCAAGTTTAAGCTAACAAGCTAGAGTACACCAGCTGGTAAGGTAGTTACCACACACACACACACACACTGGAAAATAATCAATGAAAGTGTTTCTGTTGGCTATTTTTTCAACATCACTCACACAATCACTTGTTTGTTAAATTTTCTGAATACCTGGTTTGATGTTTTTTCTCCATTTTTGTATCTTTGTATATTAAACCAAATCATGGAAATAACAGCACATACAAATCCAAAATACTGTGCTGTATGTGGCATGTTGTAAAATGCAGTCTACATAAATAGACTATCAGCATCTTAAGAAAATTCTACTGAAACAATTACAGAACCTTTAAATGCCCTACCGTCCCTGGGACATATGATGTGTCCATACACTAGACTCTATTAATGGGATTTTGCCAGATAGGTCTTCAGTCATGTCTCAGTCTTAGTGCTCCGTCATCCATGCAGCAATTGTTATGGATAAAATGCTTCCCAAAGCACTGCCTTTTAAGCTATGCAATGATGTGAGAAAGAGGTAACTTTTATTCAAGCTTTTGGAGGTAGGGAATTGATTTTTCACAGCTTTGTTACCACATGGCTTGGCCCTTGTGCCAGCCGTCTGAGACCAATAAAAAGCTACAGCAAACAAACAAGAACAGAAACTTTGTTTTGCTGATGGTTCTCCCAATTCACAGATAAATAGCAGATCAATGATATTTGTTTAAAAATGTTATTTAATTCATAGCAGATCTTGATAGACATTTTAAACAACAGCTTAAACTGATCAGCCGAAATGTTAAAACCACACACCGACCTAATAAAGAACTATAGTATTTTTTGCATTACAACGTCTCATGGTAAGCTCTGGGACATTTTACATGGTAAATAAATCAGTCAGCTCTCATAGTCAGTATGTTAGATGGGAAAGGAATGGTCAGGAGTAAAAACCTGAGCTATTAGGGACAAGTCATAATAGCTAGACAACTGTTTCAGAGCATTACCTAGATTTCATGACTACTGGAGTGCTCCTGGTCAGTAGTGGAGTACCTAGAGTACCTAGCAACAGTGATTGCTAAATCATAAACTGGTGACAGGTTGTTTGTGCACAGGGCTCCTCAGTGCTCGAGAGCTAACGAATACTATCCTACGGACAGACGAGCTCCTGTGCTACAAGCTACAGCCATGTTTAATGTTGATTTGGGTGGACCGTGTCACAACTCACAGTAGAGCACCCCGCTGAGAATAGGCTGTCTGGGTGCAGACCATTCAGAGTGCTCGTCGTACTAACCCCTGTTCATCATCAAAGTGACCAGAATAGATACAGAAGTGTCAGGACCGGACCCTTGAGCCATAAGAGAATGTTGTCTGATCCAGTGAGTCTTGTTCTCTCTTTCTTCACATCGATGGTTTCTGATGTTCAGTCGCTATCTGGATGTGTCACCCAGGATAAGTTGACGTAATTTAGTGTTTTATCGGAACACTTGCAGGTTTGGGCAGGGGTGGGGCATAGCATGCATGGCTGCTTATGCTGGTGTAGTGCAAAACAGCATTAATAATGCAAAGCAGTACACAAGAGGTACGTGATAAAAAGTCTTATCACATATGAAGCATACTTGAGGTTTCTGATCTCAAGTCTGCTTGCATGCTATTGCTGTTTGCTTATGCTTGTGCATTCAGTTTAATCTCCTCATCTCTGCTGTTTCATTTTTTGCCATTCTCTCGTCTTCTTTTCATTGCCTCAGTGTCCATCCTGCCCCATGGCTTGCTCTTCTTCTCTTTTCCTTTCACAATTTGCCTCTTTTGAAATTTCTTTCTGCCTTTCATATTCTCCTTCTCCATTACACATATCGTCAAAAACTCTTTCAGTTTTCTCATTTGTTTTCAGTTTTTGGAAGGAAGCACTGGCCCCAAGCCAGCGTTTGAGATTCAGAGAGGGACCTCACTAATCTCTAAGCCAGCCAGACCGGGTGATTGTACGGCATGTGGCTAGCAGGAGTCAAACGGCTGTGGATTTATTAGTTCCACACTGCTTCTGAAGCTCAGAGCGTGCCAGCTCTCAGCTTTCTTTCTCTCTCTTTGAGGCAGTCTCTGTGTCTGGACATAGTAGACTAACGCTCTGATTGTGTGAATACAAATACGCAAAAACTTGGTAACACCAGCGAAAATATTTGTAGTAACAGCACTCGTGCTGAATTTTGTTCATATCCCAACCGTGTTTTCCTTAATAATTATGCCGTTCTGGTCCAAAATACATGAATAATTAAAATCATTTCATTTAGTTCAATCAGTTAAATGAATCAAGATGAAAAGTTGCATGTCCCTTACTAGGGAATGCTTGGTGTAAACTAGGAAATATCTCGCAATGCAAATTGTAAAATTTTTGCAATTGTGTTACTAAGACTAAGAAAAATGTCTCGGGTTGTCAGCCATGTATCTGTGGTTTTCCATCAGCCACGTTGCAGCAACGTTATCAGGAGGGGATCTACTGTTTTCAGTGCTTTGAAATGTTATTCAGAATGTTAAAAGCTTAAATCCTGCCCCTTCATTGGACCAGAACTCCAACATCTCATTATCAAACTGGGCAGTCTGGGGCTGGAGACCACACAGCAACACATTAAGCACCATCACACAGAACCTCCCACCACCAAGGGTGTATGTTAAGCCCCTTTCTGTTCACCCTGCTTACACATGACTGCACACTGTTATACAGCTTCTTGATGAGTGGGTCTCATCAGCAACAACGATGAGACCAACTACAGGAACGAGGCGGGCCATCTGGCCCTGTGGTGCGATCACAGCAATATCTCTCTGAACATGGATAAGACAAAGGAGATTGTCGTGGCGTTCAGGAAAATGCACAACCAGCAAGCTGAGAAGAGCTGGTACCTCAACCCTCATCATGTTCACCTTCTGCAGAGGTGTCATCAAGAGCAGCTGCATCACAGTGTGGTATGGTGCCTGTACTGCGTCCTGCCACCAGACCCTCCAGTGCACCCACCAGACCCTCCTTGTCCTCACTTCATAACAAACACAGTATCCGCCTCACTTGGAAAGCGCTCTGTATGGCACACCCTCTACTTCCTACAGCTTGCTGCCAGGGAGGACCCCTTAACTTAAAAACATAAAAACTCTGGATCATTCTTTCCACATAATACCCAAACTTAACACTAAACTCTGCATCATTATGAGATTATGAGACTCATCACTTTAAATCTTAAATGACAATCAATAGGTCGAAGGAATTGCCCAAGGAGCTCAGAGACAGAATTGTGGCAAGGCACAGACCTGGCCAAGGTTACAAAAAAATCTGCAGCACTCAAGGTTCCTAAGAGCACAGTGGCCTCCATAATTCTTTAATGGAAGTAGTTTGGGACGACCAGAAGTCTTCCTAGCCT
>JAUZST010009613.1:0-12875 GCA_034779995.1 Parotocinclus haroldoi | reverse complement strand
TGTGTGTGTGTGTGTGTGTGTGTGTGTGTGTGTGTGTGTGTGTGTGTGTGTGTGTGTGCGTGTGTGAGAGAGAGAGAAAGAGAGAAATACTTCAATCAATCTTTCTGTCTGCCTGTTAGTGTTCTGCTGGCTTGTGGACATTCTTTATTTGAATGTTTCGAAGGGCAGAAATACTAAAAATAATAATAAATATATTATGAGGTTGGTGCTTGGGTGGCACAGCGCTCTGTTATGCCAGCATACCACTATCGCTGACCTGAATCTGCCGGCACCATCACGTGCCGGCACAGTTTGCTCTGTCTGAGGGAGCAGAGGTTGGGCGGTGGATCAACAGACAGAAAACTCTGCCAGCCCTGTGATGGACTGCCATCCCGTCCTGGGTGCGCGGGACAGGTTCAGGACCCTCCGTAACCCTGACTGGGACGAGCTGGGATAATATGTGAAAAGGAAAGGAGGATAATAGGAGATAAATAATTTATTTAAATATCTTGGCTGATCCACTTTATTTGAGCCTGAGCCAGGCATGTTGCCAGATCTATCAGAATGCAGAAGGGGATCAGGATTACTGGGATCTGTCCAAACCTGTCCTTATCGCCACTTAGTGGTTCTTTTCATGTAGTACTTAGAACCAGGTGGGTCTAGAACCCGCAGACCAAAGCTGATTCACATACGATTCATTTAACACAGAGTTTCTTCGTCTTGTACGGAAAAGTCGAGCTGTTTTATTTTTCCGGCAACATGAGGGGGACGTTATGAATCATCTCACATCCAGGGGCAGCTGCAGCATCCCGACCTCCATTTAGACCCACCTACACACACACACACACACACACACATCCTCTTTTCGAACGATCAAGAATGTGCCTCGAAGAAAAATCCTAAAATGTGCAAGAACATTTCCCATCCGTCTACACGTTTGCATCTATCTGAGAAATCAGATGATGATTTTAGGCGTTAAATACATGTTACAAAGGCAAAAAAAAAAACGTTTGTACGTGTGTATATAAAGAAATAAAATAAAATAAAATAGAAATCAAGAAAAAGGTAAAAGAGTAAAAAAAGTATGATTAAAAAACAAATAGGTGAAAAATTTAAGGGAAAGGACAAAGAAAAATGAAGGAAACCAAATCTGTTTCAAAGAGAAAAACAAGAGGAATACAGACTGGAATGAAGAATAAATAGTAAATGTAAAAAATAAATAAATAAATAAAAATAACAAAACAAAATGTGTACAAAGAAAAACAAACAAAGAAATCATACAAAAACAGGAAAGAAATTAAAGAAAAAGAGAAAGGAAGATAAAATAAAATAAAGAAAATAATTTCGAAAAATATGTAGAGAAAAGGATTTAAATAAATACAGGACAGAAAAAAATGCCAAACGAGAAAACAAAAGGAAAAATGAGCTGCAAGTAAATAAAGAAAAGAAAACGGGACAGGGAAATGAAATAAACCATTAAAAAGGTGGAAATAAAAAGGATGAAAATAAAGAGTAAAGGGCAAAAATAAGTGAATTAAAGAAGAGGAAAGAAAGAGAACGGAGGCAAAGATAGCAGAAAGAAACAGACAAAAAAACAACAAAATGAAGGTTTCTAGAAGATTCTGCTATGTCGGGGCTTAAATTTGATCCTTTTGATGTTTGGAGTGCAGTGCCTAACATCTCTCATTAATACTGTATTCTAAAACTTCAGGAATAAACTACTGATCCGATATACTGTATCGGCCTGATATGTGGCAAAATCACTGGATCGGAGATCCGATGGGGGGGGTAACACTTTAAACCGATATATTTCCGTTGATGCTTTACGACAATTTGGACGGCGTCACGTGAGCAACAGCTGGAACTCAAGTTAAAACTGTAAGCTGTGTGGAGTTATTTTAAGCTCAAGGATGATCAAAG
Source organism: Parotocinclus haroldoi (assembly GCA_034779995.1). Classification (NCBI taxonomy): domain Eukaryota; kingdom Metazoa; phylum Chordata; class Actinopteri; order Siluriformes; family Loricariidae; genus Parotocinclus; species Parotocinclus haroldoi. Next base: position 10,976 of record JAUZST010009613.1, on the reverse strand, counting down.
TAAAACAGCCAAGTGCAGCGTATGCAACAATAATAATAATAATGCTTCTGATATCGGTATCGCCACATAATCAGGTTTGCAATATCAGTATCGAGCATAAAAAATGGTATCGAGCCAGTCCTAGAATAAATGTTAAAGAGTAAAATGAAGTGTTTTCATGATTTTTGTTAACCCATTGGAATAATGTACAATCAGAACCAAACAGGTCACTCTTTGACCTGGTTCTGGAACTCCTAACATCTGCTTTCTGTTTTCATTCCACCGATTTGACATGATGCTATTAGAGACCTCACGCTGCGTGACAGCTGCACAGTGGTGTCGCCCAGCAGGGGGCGGAACCGAGGGAACAACAAGCACTTAAACAGGAACCACGGGCCACGTTAATGAGAGACAAAAGACGAGAACATAGGTGAGCGTATAAACCATGATGATGGCTTACGGCAAAAGCTGCAGGGGGTTTAACTCCTCAGGAAGCTGGAACTACATCTAACTAAAGGTATTAAAAAAAAGTCCTGCAGTACCTGGCTTCCAAACACACCACACGCTACGTTTTTACTCTCAAATAATCCAATAAAGTTTCCTGAATCTGTGTTTTTATTCGTTTATTCTCAGGAGCACCCGTGATGATATGTTTAGAATTTCGACACACAAATTCGTTCAACAGATTTCGTATTGTATGAATTATCTGAATTATAAATCACACCTATTCTGTTTTGTACCCGCTCAATCAGGAGCAGCAGGACATAACACCTACACAAAGCAGGAATCAAGCATGACACTCTGGGACTCTTGTCCTAGTATGTCTGTAGAAAAAGTGAAAGAAGACACCAGGAGTTATTGTGTTATCACAGGCTATCACAGGTCAGAATTGGCCCTTTTTCTAAACCAGGCACTCCACGTTCTGCCCCCCGAGCCCTGGCTAAACCATTCCAGATGCAGTCAGCGTGGATTAATCGCCTGCGGTTCTGCCAGAGCACATGCCAGATCCTCTCTGCTCCCAGATTCTCAAGATGATCTCTCTCTCTCATTCTGTTTGACACCAGGGGGTCAGGAGTTCTGTCTCGACAGCGACGCCTACAGGGGGTCCTCCATCATCAGCAGGAGCATCGTCAAGGAGGGACGTGGGATTAATTAGGGTTAGTTCATCTGCTTTCTGTATTTAAGCTTAAGCTTAGGAAATCTCCCTGTCCGCTTTCGCTTTCTTGAATTTCTCTTCTCTCAACGTGAGTGCAGGAAGCTCTGTTTTTTTCTGTTGTTTTTTTTTTGCTTGCGATCAAGAACAGACCAGAACGCTCTTAGATAAGCAATAAAACGGTTCCATCCAGTCACCGGGAGCTTCATCGTTATCGTTCTGCAGCCTTTCAGCTTTATTTCAACACATATTGCTTTAATATCCATTTGTAGAATCAGCCTGTTGCTTCTCCTATAAGCTCTTATATATGAACTATTCTGCCCAGCAACCGAGCTCTGATTGGTCAGTCTGGTTTTAATACAGAAATGAGAACAGGCTCTGATTAAAAATATATTTTTGCTGGCCGTAAATATCGGCCTTAACGCGAAGGCACCAGAAAAGTTGCCCACGCGGACACACACTCACAGAAAGATCCCGGCGACGCCGATCGATCCTAACACGGGTTTTTAGGATGTTGGCAGAAACTCACCACAGGGAGAACATGCAAACTCCACCCAGGCAGCGTGGCTCAAACCTCAGCTGCTTTATATATTGTCCGGATTTCCAAAACCTTTTTAATACAGTCAAAAACATCACCTTGTTTTTCTGTGTTTATTCAAAAAGTCAACATTTTTCAGCCACTAATATTTTTTAAGGTTTAGTTTTTAACGGTCATTACGTGACGTCGTACGTGGGCTAACTTCCTCCCGTCGTGTCCGGATTTAGCATGGTGTTACGCTACAGAGCAAAAATACATCACCTCCAGACGGCTATTACACACCTGACTAATCTCTGCTCTCTCTGCTCTCTCTCTCTCTCTCTCTCTCTCTCTCTCTCTGCACTTGTAAGTGCAGGTCGCACGCCCTCTCGTCTCTCAGCAGCCTCTCTGTCTTAGTCATCCCTCTGTGTTTTTCTTCTTCTTCCCTGGATGTAACTGTAACGAGGCCTTTGACCGGGCGGAAACGCCCATTAATAAGTGATTACTTTCAGACGTTTACAACAGAGCAGGAAAGAAAACAAACCTGGCAAGGTCAACCTGAGCTCGGAGCTTCGTCTTGCTCAGGTTTTATTTGGTTACACCGCCGAGACGTCTGCGTCTCCGTCTAGGTCGCCGAACACACACCACCAACCTAACAAACAGCAGACGTTCTCCAGGGAACTGTATTGTGTCCAAATCGTATATGTTCACAGCAAATGTTCCTATATGGTGACCACAGTACACACTGCCCTTCTGTTCCAGATCCTAAACGACTTCAGGATCAATAAAGACAGATGAATCGAGCGATTAAAACTCGAATAAATCCTATTATATATCCAATATGACCATTGTCCTATTTCCAACCCTCTCTATATAAATAAGTCCTGTATGGATCGGCCCCAATTAACCTCTGGTCCAATATTCCAATATTCCCATAGTCACATTGTCTCACAATTCCAGCTTTCTCTTCCCATAAATACAGTATTTTCAGAGGTTATAATTCCTAATTCCCAGTGTCCATCCTCTACATTTCCAGAACCCTTATTCCAAGGTCTGATCATTCCTTACATTATCAGGTTCTGTTACGGCAGGTTGTGTGTTCAAATGTTCAGTATTCCCATATTATATTTTCCTCGGCTCTGTATTCCCATATTCTGTGTTCATATGTGCTATATTTCCCTTTCCTTTATTCCCATGTTTGATATTCCAACATCCAACATCGTTTTATAGTCCCACACCTTATATTCAAGATATACACACCGTATCTTCCCATGTCCTAAATTCCTAAATACGTTATTCCCACATTCTGTATTTTCAGATTCTACATTTCAACACATTCCATCCTTTATTCCTGTGTTCATATCTATTCCATCATATATTTTAATTTCCTATATTCCCACATTCTATACTCCTATGTCCTATATCCTATATTCCAGCATTTTTATATTACCACTTATTATGTTCTCATGTCCTCTATTCCCAGAACGGGTATTCCCAGATCCTATATTCTCATGTCCTCTATTCCCAGAACGGGTATTCCCAGATCCTATATTCTCATGTACTATATTCCCAGAACGGGTATTCCCAGATCCTATATTCTCATGTCCTATATTCCTACATTCTATATTTCCAGGTTGTATATTTCTACGTTCTGTATTCCTCTGTCCTGTATTCCCACATGCTATATTCCCAGGTCTTCTACTTACTAAAGAAAATCCCTGCCTATTCCCAGTGTCCCAAATTCCCACCTTGTGTACTCCCATGCTCTACATTATTAGTGCCCTGTTTTCTCAGAGCCTTGACTCTCTGGTGCCCCTGTGCCCTCAGTGTTTAAGGGATCTGTAAATGCCACGGATGTGGATGGCATAGATTCTATCCAAACACCCAGCGACTGCTTTACAACCAGTTTATTGAACACAATTCATTTCATTATTACGGCTTGATAAGTCCGATCGTTTATGAAGCTCAGCCAGATGTTTCCACAGGGTCAGAAATTCATTAATTTCCCTCATTATGGGAGCATATGGTGTTCACAAAAGGCCACACACACACACACACACACACACACACACACACACGTGCGTGTATCCACACCTAAAACTCACACAGAAACACTTTAGCACTACCGCTTGACCTTCTTTCTGTTTTCTGAGTGTCGCAGCAACACCCAAAAAATGTCAATGACATTCACGATGCCGTCTGAGAGGCAGGTGTGTGTGTATATGTGTGTGTGTGCGCACACATGTGTGTGTGTGTGCACGCACTGAATATGTAATTACTCAAAACAGAGCGCTGATTAGCTAATTATATTTCCTCTACAGTCAGTGTGAGAGCAGCAAGAGTTGTGCAGCAGGGCAAACGCTGGTGTGATATGAACCTAACGACTTCACTGTCATTAGAGCCAAAATACAGTAATAACTGATCATGTGGTTCTGTATATCAATCGCAGTTACCCATTTCAATACCGGTCCTATCACGCCAGGCGAGAAGTGGCCGCGGTTTATGGCCCTGCATCAACATCTGACAGCTGTCAGCACTCAGGACTACACACATACACACACACCAATCACATCTATGATTGTGTTTACATTTGTTTGAGCAACAGGCCTTGTTTTAATGACCTGGATCCTAAGAGAGACCTGGCTAATGTACAGTCCACCTTAATTCCACCTTAAATCCACCTTAAATACGCTTTACTGCTCCCAAATCAAGTCTCTGTCCTGAAAAAAAGGAGACTTATTGATCCAAACTCTGACTCGCTGTCACAGGGAGAAGAAAATCTGTGTCACGACCTGTGTGATGATTCACTGATTCAAATGATTCAAAAATCAAAGGGGAGGTAAATCTGGGAACAAAAAAATAATTTACAGATTTATTTATTGATTCACACATGAGCATGGTAATGAGTCATAACCCTGACTCGCTGAAAGAAGGAGTTGGAAATCTGTGTCATGACCGTGATTCAAACACTGATTCGCAGACTGATTAATTGATTCAAACATTGAGACCCTGAACGAGTGAAGAGGAAATATCTGTTGTGACCAAATGACTCACTGATTCAAACGCTGACACAGAGGGCGACAGAGCAGCAGATCGAATGATCCAAAAGATTCATCAAATAACGATTGATTTAAACACTGAAACACTGAAATATTTAAGAAGAAATGTGTGACCACCAAATGTCTCACTGAATCAAACATTCTCCCCTTAAACAAGAGATAAATGAATATTGTTCATGACCAAATGATTTGGCAAATTAAAGCCCAGCTCACTTAATGAGGGAGGGAGACCCAAAAACTCTCAAAACCCTCAAAAACTCAGAACCCTCAAAAACTGTCCTGCTTAAAACTAGACCAACTGAAAAAAAAAGAGACGCGAGCGTTAGTCGTGGCCAAATGAAAAAAGCGTCTATAAAAAGCAAACGATTCACTGCATGAGCGAGGACTGAATCAGGGGAAAGAATCACATACAGCTCACACCAGAGAGATATTTTCAGATTTTCTGATTTGCGGAACTTCAACGACTCATGTAAATGATTCCTTCGCCTTTCAGAGAGAATCGTTCACTAATGAATCGGATCTACATCTTTGCAGGGTTCCAAAATTCATAGGAGACACGTACGCCAACATTTGACAACATATTTTGCTAGTGACGTGTCACGTGCAGAAGCTTGGCACCTTTCCGGACTTTAATTGGCTCGTTACGGCTCGTTAGAATTTGCAGAAAGGTGTGAACGCGACTATGAACGAGTTGGTGACACGGCAGCCTCACCGCTGTGTGACGATGACAGAACAGTCAGGGCTATAATTAGCTCCGGATTCTCTCCCTCGCTGTGATTTCCGTCTTTAGCCCCGGATTCATTTGCTTATCGCGGAATCCTGAGCCGGGACACATCTGCACGATCGATACGGAGCACCGGCTGAGCTGTGACGCTGCGATAATAATAGCAGACGTCTCCCCGAAACGCTCTGCTCCTCAGCTTTTTATAGGAGCCCAAATTCCAGTGTCTGGTTTGCGTGTCTCAGCAGGACTACAGTTCGTCCTCGTCCCCCGTCAGAGCGCATCTCTGTTTTCCAGCTCGGACCTCGAGGGACAGCCGGGAAGTGGGGTCGGGTTAGAGCGTACATGCAAGCCCAGTCGGTGTTTACCCTGAGGTGTGTGAGGAATTCTCAAACAGAGGAAACACAGGAGAGCAACAGCACAGATGCCACATGGAAACACCTGTACGCCTGCTCGGTGCAATTAACCAATTAGCCAATCAGAGAGCAGCAACCTGCGTAATGCATGGTGAGGGACGGTTACCCGTGGTCTTGCTGATGAAGGTCAGAGCAGTGTGATCGCACTTGGCAGAGCTGACAGTAGAGTACAGCGTGTCCAAAATTGAAGCGGATGGGCTCGAACTGTACCTCTTGGGGGGGTATTTCTGTCTCTGCAGAGCATGAGATCGTCAAACGATTCAGAATCTGGAGGGATTTCAGTCCTAAAAAGCCTAAACTGAGGTTTAGGAAGGGTGATCTCTCTCACCTCCCTCAGAACCATCATTGATCAATATCTGATAGAGGCACATGGGTAAGAGATTACTTTATCAAGCTCTACAGTAACAGAGTTACGTTCACAAATACCACTTAAAACTTTACTGTACAAAAAACAAACCCTGTGTTAACCACATCCAGAGGCTCCGCCTACTCCTCTGGCCTCTGAGGCATCTAAGATGGACCGTCATCATGGAAATGGGGATTTTGCGGAGCAATCAGGATTTCAGATCTCTAATGGACCCAAGAGATGGGACCAAAGGAGCATCCAGGCTGTTATGAGGAACAAGACCAATAGCCAGGCTCTGTCATGGTACAGGGTTGAGTCCATGGACCCACCTGCATGGTTAGAAAGCAGTCGATGGTGTGAAGGCTTGGTTTCTTGCCACACTTGGTACAAATCATCAAACGCACAAGATCATTACCATTATTTGAGCAGCTGGTGCAGCTGACAAGTCTGCAGCAATGACATGAGGCAGCAGTGTTATGAGAAATAGCGGGTAGCACCCTGTTGATTCCCAAAAAATGCCTGCACGCACACACACGCACACGCGCGCACACAATGCACATTGACATACACACTCTGCAAGGACAAGCACACAAAGCACACAGGTTTGTACGCAGCGTGCACATGCCTAGTACTCACTACACACGCACACGCACACGCGCGCGCGAGCACGTCGTGCGTGAACGGACTGATAAGGATCCCCGAGTTCTTTGCCTTTTTTCGCGCGCGGGTCTAATTTTAGCCGCACTTCTCCGACCGCGCGCAACAGGAGGAAAGGGCATCGTGGGGCGACCTGCACGCGCTCGGACACATACACACACACGGTGGACACTTTTAACCTTGTCCTCTGTTCGAGTGACGCGCACCTGACACACGCACAACGCGCGCGCCGTAGCGTAATGACTGAGCACGAGACGAGATGGTGATCGGGACTGTGATGACCTTGCCACACAGCGCGAGGAATAGCGGTGTGGACTTGTGCGCTGGTTACTATAGGAACCTGTTTGCACGTTAAAAGGAATAATGCATGCATGCCTGAACATCACCAATGACAAGCACGAGAGAGAGAGAAAGAGAAAGCGAGAAAGAGAGAGATGGATGGATGGATGGATGGATGAAAGTCTTTTTCTCTCTCACCTTTCCCATCCTCGTCGTCTCGGTTCAGGCGCATGGCTGCCTCTCCTCTCCTCTCCGTTTCCCTTCCCGTTGATCTCCCGTTTCCTCTCTTTTTATAGCGTCCGGACTCAAACAAGCCTGAACATTCGTGTTTGGAGCGTTTCGCCTTGCCGCCTCTCTCTCTTTCTCCCTCTCTCACTCTCTCTCTCCGTGGAGAACAAGCGTGGAAGAGTGCGCGCGTGCCCACCCGTCAGCCCGCGCGTCTCCCAGCCGCTGCACTCCAGCAGGTCTCCCTCTCTCTCTCTCTCTCTGTCTGTCTCTCTCTCTGTCTCTCACTAAATCCTTATTGTCCTGATGACCTGCAGACGTTGCTCAGCTCCCATGGTCCATCACAGCCAGTCGGACTTGTTGCGCGTCTCATTAACGCAGACTCGGACGTGGTAAGTAACGAAATACTTGCACCCCGTTACTGTCCTCGTTTCCTTCTTTTCTCCCACTGTATTTCTGAATCGGCAGACGGTTCATTTTCTCCAGAAGGGTCAAGTGAAGGTTTATTATTTCTGTAGCGCTTTGGAGTTTCGGAGCAGCTTTAAGAGTTTGTATTATCTCCTAACATCCATGGCCAATCCAAAATGGAGAAGGCCTAGGGCCACGGCGGCAAGGAAAATCCTTAAACCTCGGAAGGACCAAGACTCACTGCTTGAGTGGCTCAGATGCGAAGAGTCATTTTAGGCTTTGGAAGTCTATTACCAGACAAACCGAAGGATGGAGGGAGTTACTGTCCCATGGTGGAGACAGGAGTGATCCTGAAGGGGAGGAACATTTTAGTGTGTGAGGCTGGGACTTGTACCGGAATTTTAGGTCGGAGAGAAAAAAGAAAATGTAGTTAGTTATCGATTAAGAGCGCCAAGTCTATTAACAATCACTTATGCCATGTGTGGGATGAGACTCCAGCAGCACTACTATAGCAGCCCAGGTATAGCTGCGGCTAAAATGACGTCACCTCACTGAAACTTTATGGTTATTCAAATTGTTTCGAATAAAGAAGCGTGTGAATTCTGAATTGTGCGGTATTTAAATGAAGCGATTACACTGAGTCTGGTTGCCAGGTTTCCCTCTGTGTCACATCTGGGTCTGACACTCAGCTGCGGTTTTAATGAACCACCTGATTTGCGTGGGCGACATGTTAGCGACGGGTAAAATCATAAAATGGTTTTCTAATTACTAAATCGGTTAGCTAAGTGGCACCATACTAAGGCTCACACACACACACACACACACACACACGTTTAGTGACTGATCACGGGCCAAATGGCGTGCAGGAGCTGAGAGCGGATTAGAGTCGGTGCGATAATAAAAGCCATAATAAGAGAATTTTACTAACTGCTCAATAGTTTTATTAAATCCTGTATTTATTTTCCTGCAGACAAATTAAAAGTTTGATTTAAAAAGTACATTTGTGTTTTTTTCTTATTATGTAAACGCACCAGGAACCCTAACCCATTCCAAAAGGTACTGAGACTTCTGGTGACCAGAACCAACTCACACCTGGAACACACAACCAGGAACCAAACCCAGGAACACATAATCAGGAAAAAAAACACCAGGAACCAAATCCAGGAACACATAACCAGGAACCAAACCCAGAATGATACAACCAAGCACCATCCCAGGAAAACATCAGGAACCATACCCAGGAACACACAACCAAGAATAAACCCAGGAACACACCAGGAACCAAACCCAGGAACACATAACCAGGAACCAAACCCAGGAATACAAAACCCGGAACCAAACCCAGGAATACAAAACCTGGAACCAAACTCAGGAACACAGAACCAGGAACCAAACCCAGGAACACACACCTGGAACCATCGGTCTGCAGCCCTGGAAACGCCCACATCTAAACAGAGGGTGGGTGTTCCAGTTCAAAATATTTATTTATTAATTGGCTAAAGATTTGTTAAGAGAGTGTAGTAACTGAACGCTCTAACCCTCCCTGCACATCTGGAACCATTTTATTACCTACAGCCAGATGCAGTTACAACACAGCAGCTGCAGAACAAGAACAAAAAACGATAGAAACAGAATGGGAGTTCAAGTCGAGTTTAGAGAGGTGTGGAGTTTACGGTCCAAATAAATAAAGAGGGGAAAATTTAAGGTAAGTTATCAGGTAAATATTTCCTTTATTCGAGCCGCTGATGTCTGACCTGGTGCTGTGCAGTGTTTTATAAAGTAATAACTGTTAATCATTCCCCTTTGTGAAGTTCTATTATTTATTCCTTATATGGACAGAGTAAGAATCTGATTGTAAAATTTCCGAAATGCATCGATACTCTCACACTCGAGACTGAATATTCATGAGGACGCCTCTGAACTCGAGTCAACACCACGGGGCTTTGATCTGCCTCTGGTTTCATGGCTGATTGAGCACAAAGGTTTGAGTGATTCCAGCGCCTTGATCTGTTCACCCACACACACACACACACACACACACACACACACACACACGTAAACACACTCAGAGCACACCCGTACTACCTATAGTGAGGTAGCACTTTATTTCCATATACAATAATAATAATAACAATAACAAATAATAATAATAACAAAACAAACAAAAATAGTAATCATAATAATAACAAAATAATAATAACAAAAACAAACAAAAATAGTAATAATAACAAAACAAACTAATAATAATAATAATAGTAAAAAAAATAGTAATAATTAGTAATTAGTAATAATGGTCATAATCCTAATTTATTTTTGTAATATATTAATAATATTACCTGCCACATCTATTATTTTTATTGTAAATAAGTATAATAAGAAAATTAAAAATAGTAGTAGGAATAATAATAAATAAGTAATAATTATTATAAATAAATTATCATATATAATAATAAGAAGAATATTTCAAACAACAACAATCCTAATATTTTTTTTCTAATTTCTTAATAATTGTTATCTAATACATATGTTAGTCAATATATATTATGAACAACAACAATAATATTAATAATAATAATCATATTAATAATAATAACAATAATAATAATACATGTATTGTTCGCTAACCTGTTGAATAATCTTACATATTTTCTTATTGAGTTTTCACTTGTCATTGAAAGTTTTAAAAACGGTTCCATTAAAGGTTGCAGAAGTCCCTGCTGATTATGCTGGAGATGGGGAGATGAGTGAACTGTTTTTTAAGACGGTGCCTAAGCATCGCTCTCTCACTCACTTTAAACAACAAAGCTGTGGAGATGAAGAGATGAAGAGCTGCATCTCTCTTTTAGAGCAGTGTGTCTGGCAGAAGATGAAAGATCGGCCTGATTATGAGGAGAGAAGAAAATCAGACAAGAAGAAACAGAGAGACAGAGAGAGAGAGTAGAGGGTGACACGGGAGTGGGTTTTCATTTCTGTCCCATCCCACTCCCACAGAAAATAATCTTGTCCCATCCCAATCCCAGGTGGGAATTTTAAAAAATCCTGTCCTGTCCCACTCCTGGTAAAATGACTCCCGCTCCTGTACCTCTCCCATTTTTCTTATTTCTTTTAGTTTTTAGGCAATGCAATTAAATTTAATCTTATCCCCATTCTTTTTGAGATTAGTTTGTGTTCTGCAGTTTTATTTCAAAGGATATGGCAACAGGTACAGTTCATTTG
>JAUZST010009612.1:0-12875 GCA_034779995.1 Parotocinclus haroldoi | reverse complement strand
AAATATTCCCTTTGAATTCCAGGTTGTGAGGTAACAAAATGTGAAAAATGTAAAGGGGGGTGAATACTTTCGCAAGGAACTGTATTTAGTGCACAGGGAAGAGACTGCACAGGCTTTGATTTCCAGCCAAGCAATTGCTCACACTGTCAGCTGGGCTATGTGAGCAGCCTGAGCCAGACACCACAGCCAAACACAAATCTGTTCACTTAACCAGATTCCACACAAGGCATTCAGGAATTCATTCATTTTCTTATTTGCTTAATCCTGATTAGGGTCGCCTGAAATCCAGTGCCTTGCCTACAGCACAGGGCACAAGGCTAGAACAACCCTAGACACAGTGCCAATTCATCATACAGCACATACACTCACACCCTCATACATACACACACTAAGGGCAATTAAAAAACAGTGTTTAACCAAACATGCATGCCTTTGGACCTTGGGAGGAAATCAGGGTACACGGAGTAAACCAACATGGACAGCTGAACTGAAATGCTATTCGTAATGTTTCTATAATCTACACAGTAAAGAACAGAAACAATCATCATAATGATGTAGATTGCTATCGATAAAAATATCTTCAAGATCTGCCTTATCAGAGAGATAGTTAAAATGTCATACTGAACACATTTTAATATTTGGATTTAAAATGCTGATATAGCAACCTAACCTGTTTCAACAACCAGACTGCACTCTGTTTTAATGGTCCATTTTAGACCCATTGTTACTCTGCAAAAATAGATCGTAATTATGTTGACTCTTGCTTATTTCTCTTTAAACATGCTAACATATTAACTGTAATTGTAACACTGGGTATAAGCATGCAGCTGTCACAACATCTTCTGGATGTCGGTAAGAACAAGCATTTCCAAAGGTTATTTTTAGAATATCGAAAGTCATTCCATTTTCCAGGAATATATCAAGCTCAGCATGTTTTCACAATAGCCTCTTACTGCTACGAATATGGGGAAAAACAACAGCCAGACCTGCAAAATAAGAGCATTTAAGGAAAAAAACACTTATTTTAGACCATCAGTTTGACTCGCAACAAATCACTGCAGACATGACACATAAAGAGAAATACTTTAGTAAGCAGTCTTTATATATATTGATTGTAGTTACAAAGAAATATCTGAGTACCTGTCTAGAGAAATTGTTTATTATATTGAGTTGAAGGATAGATCAGTAACAATGATGTACAAACCCTGCTGCATCATTGAAAGGTACTATCTTTCAGCTCTAAACACTTCTGGTGAAATGAATAATTCCAGTGTTAAAGGAAATGTGAAATGGAAGTCATACAATTTTAATGACATATTTCTCTTTGAAATAGCTTAGCCTTTCTGCAGGAAGATAATGGAAAGGAGGTGTAGCATAATATTGTTTGAACATATCCTTGGTATGTAAAAAATCAGAAGACATACAGAAGTTCTACAATATTTAGAATACTAGTAGTGGATTAAGGTTGTCTTTAATGTACTTATGGTTATAGGAGACAGTGTTTCCTGATAACCTAAATTCAAAATCCACAGCGGCACAAACATGCACAGACACACACACACCACAGTGATTTTACTAACTTGAATGCAGAATTCAGTTCGTCAGTTCAGTTTTTTATATGCTCATGGGTTTGTTTTTAATTAGACAGCCACTAATGCATGTTCAGGAGGAGTTTGATTTCAGGTTTGATTTCATTGGTGCTACTTAGTGAACCAATTTCTATTTGTATTGATAGCGCAGTAGGTAGGGAGAATGAGGGTGTAGTAATGCACGAGGATGCACATATGTCTTTTGCATGGAAGTTCTTCAGAGTATGCTGTTTACATGAATAGTAAAAGATGTGTAGGATCTCCTCTGCAACATTTAGATCAATAAATTCAATAAGACGGTTAAAACAGTGTAACCCTGCTGTATATGTGGAATTTAACAAAACTAACAAAGGTAAAGAGATTAAAGTTAAAGCTAGGCCTAGTCCAGAGCTAGCCAGAAGCAATTAATTTGAACAAAAATGCTCCTGTATGCTGTCGTAATTAAAAAAAAAAAAACATACACAGTGAGAAAAAAGTATTTGATACACTGCCGATTTTGCAAGTTTTTCCACCAGAGGTCTTTAATTTTTGTCATAGGTACATCTCAAAAAATTCAGAAGATCACGTTGTATCATTTTTATAAAATGAATTTGCATTTTATTGCGTGAAATACATAATACATATTTGATCAAAATTAAAAAAAAACCTAATATTTGGTACAGAAACCTTACAGTTACAGAGGTAGGACATTTCATGTAGTTCTTAACCAAGTTTGCACAGGCACCAGCAGGGGCTCCTCATTGCAGACTTCTCCAAAGAATTTCTATTGGGTTCAGGTCTGGAGACTGGCTAGACCACTCCAGAACCTTGAAATTCTTCTTATGGAGTCACTCCTTAGTTGCCCTGGCCATGTGTTTCGGGTCATTGTTATGCACATCTACAATACTTTTTCTGAAGGAAGGAGGTTGTTGGCCAAAATCTATCCTTCTTTCAGTATGGTACAGTCATCCTGTCCCCTAAAAAGCACCATCAAAGAATGCCGTTTCCACTCGCAATGTTTGGAGGAAAAAGAAATATGAGTACAACCCCATTAACAGCATTCCAACCGTGAAGCAAGGGGTTTGGAAACATCCTAATTTGGTGGTGCTTTTCTGCAAAGGGGACAGGACGACTGGGTCTTTCAGTATGACAATCACCCAAAACACACAGCCAAGGCAACTAAGGAGTGGCTTCATAAGAAGCATTTAAAGATCTGGAGTGGCCTAGCCAGTCTCTAGACCTAAACCCAATAGTAAATCTTTTGGCTGAAACTCAAATGTTCCCCAGCGACATTAAAAAGCCTGGTGCAATGTGTGCGATCTTGGTCAAATGCTACAGGAAACGTCTGACCTATATAATTGCAAACAAAGGTTTCTGTACCAAATATTAAGGTCTGTTTTATAACTGTATCAAATACTTAATAAATGCAATAAAATGCAAATTAATTATTTACAAATCATAAATGTGAGCTACTGAGCATTAAGTGGAAAGCCTTTGATGTTAGTATTATACTGCCTGTCATAGAAAAAAGGTCAAATGCATTAATTTGAATTTAGTTACATGATTCAATATTAATATATGCCATGTCATTTGATCTTACCAGAGCAAATGAATGAAAATGAGAAACAAAATGTTTCAGCATGTTAGTTCACATTTGAATAAAATTCATTGAAAAGGTCCTTTGCCACCAGCTAGGCACAGGCTCTCCTGCTACCATGTTCATGATTAAGAGGATAAGGAGTTGTGGAGTTGTTAAGATAAATAGGGAGGTGATGATCAAACAATGAACAGCACAACTATTGCATAATTCACTGGATACTGCATTCACCAAAAACAGAATTAAAATTTAAATGAAAGAGAAACGGTAAGAAAGGCCAGAGGAAAGCTTACTTGGTGGCAATAGTTCTTCAACAGTTTGGTAATGGTGAGGGTTGGCTTGCACGGCAGAAAGCGGACTGACTGGATGGCGACTGCAATGCAACTGGTTAATGCCTTCAGAGGTGATAGACATGGAAATTTACTTCACATATGCAATGCAATACATACTGCACAAATGTACAATGTAAAGGATTCATAAAGCGGTAGTGCCTGTTAATGAAAAAAACTGAAAAACAAAAAGTTAAAGTCCATTAAAGACAGCTGCAGCTGTCTATATTCAACATATTCAGACAGTTGCAGTGAATACATAATCTAAACAGAAAACTAAACAGAAGTTTTAAATAATTTATTTCTAATTTATTAGAATTATAATTTATTAAATGATAATTCATGCATGATCATAACTAGCATATAATCAACAAAATACTACAGAGTACAGACTCTGTACAGACCAGGATTTACAGTGTGTCACTATAGCAAGTAAATATTATTGCAAGTGAAAGACTGAGAACAGTAATGTGGTCTCGAGACCAAAATCAAGTGCTGCAATACATTTTTTTATTCAATCAAGGTGTGAATTTTTAAAGCACTTTCACAACATCCAAAAGAAGTGTTAAGCTAACTTGGGTACGATTAGAGAGACAAGTTGTGCACCCTTTTACATTATTTACACACACTTGAATAATGTTGCTTAAAATAATTGTTCACCTGTGGAGAAAGTGGCAGTTCTTTCCCTTGAACGGTACACACTGTATAGATACTGTCCG
The DNA here is from genome assembly GCA_034779995.1 of Parotocinclus haroldoi. Lineage (NCBI taxonomy): Eukaryota > Metazoa > Chordata > Actinopteri > Siluriformes > Loricariidae > Parotocinclus > Parotocinclus haroldoi. The sequence continues at coordinate 8,662 of JAUZST010009612.1, read as the reverse complement.
ATCCAAGCCACTTTTGAATTTAAATTTCAGTCAAAGCATGTTTAATCCAATTTAAATCAAACACATATTCTGCTAAAATGTTCAGAGAACAAGGTATATGGCAAAATGTAATCTCTTTGTACTGCCATGCACTTCAACTTCTGTGTGACCAAAATTACACAAGGAATCCAAATTGCCACAACACTAAAGCATGTACCTCAGACTCTTTAGTCTCCAAACTGAAAAGTTTATGTATACTGCATTTTATACTGTTCAACACGCTTTGTTGATCAATTTGTTGATTGTGGCCTGTGGAATGTTGGTTCACTCCTCTTAAATGGCTGATTAAAGTTGCTGGATATAATCAGGAACTAAAACATGCTGATCCAGAGTATCCCAATCATGTTCAATGGGTGACATTCACCCACTGAATGAGTGAGTATGTTGGCAATACAATAACTGGAATGTTTTCAGCTTCCAGGAATTGTCTACAGATCCTTTGGACAACATGGGGTGATGGTCATGGATGAATGGCACAATAATGGGCTTCAGGATCTCGTCACAGTATCTGTGCATTAAAAAAGCCATTGACAAAATGACCCCTTTTTGTTGTCTTATGCCTTTATGATGATGAACTCCATTCAGCTGCTGGATGTGGAGGTCCTGAGCTATCGTGATTACATGTGGTCTATGGCTGAGAGGCCGGTTGGATGCACTGGCAAATTCCCTTATGCCTTTGGCAACAACTTATGGTAAAAAAATGAAGCTCTGCTGATCATTCAGTCAGCATGACAATTGCACTCTTCCTAAAGAGTTTGAGTTTTTGATAGCCATGAAAGAGAGAATAGATATCTTAAAGATATATTATTATTATCCTCAGATGGATGCTGCAGTATAGTACATTGTTTATTAGGGGTGGGGGAAAAATTCAAATTTTAGATGCATCGTGATTTGGACGTTAATGATTCTGAATCAATTAACAAAAGTCAGTAGTCGATAATCAAGCACACTTGCATCTGAACATGCAGACCAGCTTCTGTTCTTACACAAGAACTTAAACATCAGCACTCACTAACTGAGCTCTGCAGCATTTATTTTTAGTTTAATATTCTTTAAGTATCCGTTTTCGCTTTCTTTGCGCCTTTTCTCCTTTACGCTTCTTTCAGTCTTGCATTCCTTTCAAAAAGTTTCACACTTTTGACTTTTGGACCTGATTTGACAGGGGGCGGGATCTAGGCAATCATTTGCTGCTAGAATTAAGCCCCGCCCGGCTCATTCTACAGAGCCCACTATGTCAGCGAAAGCACAAAAGTCATTTTCAAGTTTATTGTTAAGCTGCCAAAACATCATACAGTTTAGCCTAAACGTTGTTTTATGCAGGGAGCGTTGTTTTATGCAGGGAGCTATGCATAAATGTATAAATATTCTATGTTAGGACATTGTCAGAACAGGACCTTTATTTCAGAAAACGATTGAGCTATGTAACCTTAACTAAACTGAGGTAAGTTAAGTTAACACTCTAGCTAGATTAAACAGTTAGCAGTCTGACTCTAAGCCTCATTATTAAAAGGCATAATCATTAAAAAACTACCTGATATAAGAAAATATAAACACACAGCTTCCCTGTGTTTATTCCCAACCATTTTCCAATCGGGGTAAATAACTGGTGTTCTTTTGCTGACGTAGTGGGCTCTATAGAATGAGCTGGTGGGTGGGGCTTAACTCTAGCAGCCAATGATTGCCATGCAATGAAGCGAAAGCGAGGCTGAGAGAAACGCAATGAAGAAAAAGCACGAAGAAAGTGAAAACAGATATTTCAAGAAAATTAATCTAAAAATATACGATTATGGTTTTTATTACAAAAAGTAAATATTTGGTTACAGGTTTTTTCGTTCTTAAAACTTTAGGACCTACCGGTACTTTGACGCCATAGATTTGTTTCATGTAGTCACATGTTAAAGAAAAAAACCCTGTATATAAAAAGAAAAACGAATCAAGATGCGTCGATAATCGTTGCCCTCTGAATCGTAATCGAATCTAATCATGATGTGCCCAGAGATTCCCACCCCTACTGTATATCAATAGATATAGTCTACAGACTATAAAATACAATAGGTACTAAATTATTGATACTTTCTTGGTTTAAAGTTATGTTTATGTAAGTAATCTATGCTCTAAACTGTCAAAGGTCAAGTACGAAGTGCTTTGGGGTCTGTGCTTGGCCCACTATTATTCTCGTTGTACATACTAGGTTCAATTAATGGTAAACATGGCATTAGTTTCCACGGCTATGCAGGAAATACACAGCTGTATATATGTGCCAAATCAATTGATGACCTTACAATACTACAATTTCACAAATAGTTATACTCCTCGTATGAACCATTACTCTATCACAGAGCCACTCTGGTTCATATCGCAACTCTGGTAAAATTTGAATCGTGACTCAGAATATCAGTGTAACGCAAGCCGGAAAATGTCGGAGGCAGATGCAGCGTTCAGTGCAAGCAGACTTTATTAAAACGGCAGGCAAAATCAGGATCAAAACAGTCTAGAGTCGAAAACCCAGAGTCTGGATCTGAGTGGATGTGGATATGATCTGGCAACCCTGAATTGCTCTGACTTGGCACAGTGTGCACGTACATTTATAGCTCTTAGCTGTTTGTTGCTTCTTAGCCATTATTTCAGATCTATCTCTTTTTTTATAGCACAGTATTTTAATCAGTTGTTTTCCTTCCTGTTACCAGGAGATTCTATGTACTGCCGTTAGTCTGTATTTATTTAGGCAAATTGTCTTTGTTATAGTTTAATTTTATAACTTTTTATCACAGCTGTTTCCCACTTTCTTTTTGTGGTGACTTTCTACTGACTTTCCATCTGTACTTTGATTGACACTGTGTTGGACCACCGGCTGCATCATATGCATCCAGATGTAGCACTTGACTAGGACTAGAGTCTTTTTACCAGAATTACGAATACTGAACTGTTCTCACTGATTAGTCAGTCATGCTTATTAGATCCAATTCTTACAGATATACTCAAATAATCAATACATATTATTATAGAAACACTGTTTATAATTTAAAATTCATCCTTTACCTTTGGTTCTGTTCCAAAATCTTTTAAATGTGCTGTAATTAAACCCCTGATTAAAAAAGCCAACCACGACCCTTGTGTGCTGTCTAATTACAAACGGATTTTAAATCTACCTTTCCTCTCCAAAATCTTTAAAAAAGCTGTCTATCTGCAGCTTTGTTAATTTCAGTTAGTCTTCAGGCCCCATTGCAGTACTGAGATAGCATTAATTAAGGTACTTAATTATCTTAATATCATAATGGGCATGTTTCTTTCTTAAGTGCAGCATTTGACACTATATATAATAATATCTAACTGCATTGGCTAGAAAACACTGTAGGGACTGGCACTTTCTTGGTATAAATCCTATCTGACCGGCTAGTACCAGTTTGTTAGCTCCAATTACTTATACAGTACAATGATTACAGTTAGGCAATTTTGCATGGAATAGACAAATCCTTGCCTCACCTGTTGACCTGGCACTAGACCCAGCCACTGGAGACTGATTGCCTTTGTTTAGCTCTGCAGTCCAATGGTCTGATACCTCTAGCTGCCCTCTTGACTCTGGGCCCTCTCCTAGGTCTGTAAATGAATCAAATGGGCTGTTTTCCTCGTCTTCTTCCTGCGAGGAGAATACAGTACTCTCGGACAAGCGGGTACTATCCATAGAAGATAGGCGTGCGTGGCAGCAAAATCGGTTATGTTCCTCATGGCTTGAGTTACTGTAGCAGGATGTGCTATAACAGGATGTGCTATAGCATGATGTACTGTAGCAGGAGGTGTCGCACAGTTCACACTCGCCTTCCCTAAGATACCTTTGGCCTATGCCACTACTCTCACCCTGCCCAGCCTTATTCTCTAGGCTGGGACAGTTCTCATCCTCCAGGAGCTGATTTTGCTCTGACAGTCGTTCAGTAGAGGGGCTCACAGACGGGATATTGAGGCACCTTGGTCTGAGACATTCTGTCACTATTGATGGAGACAGAGACTCACAAGGTTCTTCCTGATTCTCCTCAGAGTCCTCTGTTTTGTTCCCCACAGATTTTAGACTGACATCCTCTGAAGGTCCTTGATTTGTTGCATCCTCATTACCTTGCCTGTGGTTGAGGTGCTGGGCAGAGGGCAAACTGTGCAGGAGGTGGTGTATATGGATGTAGTGTGAACGTGGTGTCTTTGGCTCAGTGCAAGATGAAGTGATAATCATCTCAAATTCAGACACCGGTAGTGAGCTTGGCCGACACTTCATGTTATTTAGCATACACTTTGTCCTTGGTGTACATGGTTCTTCAATGCCACTCCCTTTTTCCTCTCTTATTTCTGTCTTTTCGAAGCTTGTAGCACCTTTCAGTTCTATGGTTTCAGCCACCTCTTGACCCATCCTTTGTACTTCCATAACTAAAGCCCCACCCCCTGTGCCTACACCATCTGCAGATTCATCTCCTTGACCCTCCACAATATCTGCCATAATCTCTGCACCTTTGTCCCGATGCATCTCATCCACCTGCACACCTGTTTCCACATTGGTTTGTTCTGGACATTCACCAAGCTCAGCAGTACTTGTCAAATCTTCTTCATCATTGTTCTGATCTTCGTTTGGTGACTCTTCCCCATTTCTTACCTGCTCTGTTTTCTCCATCTTGGACATACCACAAGCAGGGGAATGACTACTAGACATATTGGGGAGAAGATTCTGTGCATCTTTATCTAGGGGGATGTCCTCATTAAATGCATTTACATATTCACTTTCTGCATCAAGGTCAGTAGCTCCTGCTGGTTCAATGCTTTGCTCCTCCACTTCCTGCTGGTAAGGGATAGCGGTGTCCTTTGCTTGAACGGTAAACTCCTCTTCAACTGTCAGAATTACAAACCAAACATGTCAATGATTTTGACAACTGAATTTCACAATTCCTGATCTCACCCTAGTTTCAGATATGTTAGATACCAAGATAAAGTCCTATACCCTGGATCCTGAATCCCATTGATTATGCTTGTGATGCCTCCAATGCCTCCCATAACACTTCTTGAGTAAAGTTGCCCTGGAGCAAGAGTGGTATTTGCTCCTAGAAGAACTGCTGGACAATCTGATCCTGCCCGTACCCCATTACTATCAGTGTGTTTTGGCAGTCTTAGGTGACCATACACTAAAGAGTCAATTTGTGGCACTCGCATCCAGTTTCATTGCTTCTGTTCACCCCCATTAATATGTCACTTGCTACTCAATCATAATAATCGAGTTTTTCACAATAATACATCTCATTTGCGTATTTGAATGCCTTTCTTTGACTTTTCATTTGCTTTTCTGATGATCTTGTTTAAAAAAACAATGATTTTGAATTCTTTCATTCATTTTGAAATATTGCCTAATATTGTGAGCAGTGTATATACATTAATGAAAAAAATGCAGAAAAAAATATAAAAAATCCCTCCCAATTTTTCCCTAAGGAACACTGAATTTACAAGTTTTAATAATTCTCTAACACTTTTGTTAAAAAAAACTGCATTTTAGTTTAGCCTGACATGGGTACTGCTATTTTAAAATCATGACTACAATCACCTGTTGACATCATCTGTTTAAAATAACAATATCTAGTTTTTTTTAAACTAAGTAGCCATACATTGCCCTATCCCAACTTGTTTGGAATATGTTGTAGGCATAAAAACTGTACATCAAATATCTAAGAGCAAACATTTACTAAAGACACACCATAACTAATTCTAAGGGTTTACTTTCAGGATTTACATAAGGTGGACCTGACCTGGATGAACAGAGGATGTTATGTCAAATCGAAAGTGAAGCTGCCCGCTGATGTTATCTGTTGGCATCCTGCAGCCTAGAGCATAGCTAACCATGTGATCTCTGTTAAAGACATAAACCCACACACATGCATACACAGACTGTTAAACTGAGGAAGTGCAAATAATCATGGAAACTATCTATACACACATCTTATTAAAATGAAAGTAAAAGTCTTGCAAAAAAACCTTTTTATCAGTTTGAACATTAAATATCTATTCTTTGTCGTGCAGTCAATTGAATACGGGCTGAAAAGGATTTGCAAATCATGGTATTCTGTTTTTAATTTGTTTTACACAATGTCCCTGGGTACAATGTAACTGGGGTTGTGTGTTTATATATACTGTATACAAAATTATTTTATCAGTGAAATAATAAAATTGTGTCTTAGCCCTCTTTGTTATATATACAAGTTAAGACTGAATCACTCAATTACCACTGTGCAATGTCTTGTGTGCAACCTACCCAAGAGCGTGCTTCTCCAGCAGTCGTTGCACAGGCACAGACAGCTTGCCCAGAAATCGCTTGATGATGGGTCTGCTCTTAGCAAACTTGTCTTTCACCTCAATTTCCAAAACATCCGTGGGCAAGGAGACAAAGTTAAACTGCTGTGGAAATAAAATAAAACAAAAGGGATAAGATCCACCAACCTGGTAGAGTGAAGGCTACAAATGCGTCATTACATAGATATACTATCACGTCTCGACTTTTCAAACTATTAGCCTTCCAGAATTGTTGAGTACTCTTGCTTACTCCATAAATAATATTTTTTTACAACTTTGATTGAGAACCCAACACCTTAAAAATGCACTGAAACACAAGGGCTTATTGTCTAACATCAGCCAACCAGTAAATGACTTAACAGACTTTCTGGTCAAAATGCATGTTTTGCTGACACATTTCCTTTTTAAAACATAGTTGACATAGTGCCTGTCAGAAACACTTTTCTGTTATTCTATGCATGCATGAACAGTTAAGTCAAATATGTTTTAAAACATAGTAATATAATCCACATTAGTGAAACACCTGAAAAGATTGCATTACTGCAAAGTACTCCACAATAACCCCCTTTGCTTAGTTTACAGACATCTCAATCAATATAGCAGCAAAGAAGCATCCTGAGCTTACCTATCTGGAGGAATGGAAACCAATATAATAATAAGTACCAACCTTTTAAATTTGTGAAACAAAGAACTTGGGCATACTTTCAATTTCTATATTGCCCTGGCCTTTTTGTGGCAATCAATATAAGGCTGCTAGCAACATAGAGAGACATCCTTGTCGGTGTTTCCCTTTTTGTGCATAATGCCTTGGAGTTTCCACTGTCACATATGCGGCACCCTGATTTGCTAGCTCTACCATAGCACAGCCCCTATAATTTGAGGAAACTCTGAAACTCATACATATGGAAGACCCTTCAAGACAGACAGACAGACAAACATACTCACAAAAGTACATCCCTCACATTTTTGTGACTACATTAATGTATCCTTTAACAGTACAACACTAAAAATATGACACTTTGATTCAATATAAAGTAGTCAGTCTACAACTTTTATAACAGTGTAAATGTGCTGTGCATTAAAAATAACTCAACACAGCCATTGATGTGTAAACAGCTGGCATCGAAAGTCAGTACACCCCTAATGAAAAAGGCCAAATTGTGCCCAGTAATCCGTTTTCCCTCCTATCATGTGACTGTTACGAGGTCTCAGATGTGAATGAGGAGCAGGTGTGTTAAATTTGGTGTTATCACTCTCACACTCATACTGGACACTAGATGTTGAACATGGCACCTCATGGCAAAAGAACAAAGAACTTTCTGGGGATCTGAAAATAAGAATTACCACTTCCTTGCTAAAAAAAACTGAGGTTAAAGATTAAGCACATATCCAGACCTAAATCCTATAGAGCATATGTGGGGCACATTTACATTTTACAACATTTAGCAGACGTCCTTATCCAAAGGGACTTACAACTCATACAGTCTTACAATTCAAGCCATGGTGGGTTAAGGACCTTGCTTAAGGACCCAACTGTGGCTGCTTGGCAGAGGTGGGATTTGAATCCTCGACCATCAGGTCCAGAGACCAGTACCTTAACCACTAGGCTACTGCAGTCCCTCCACAGAAGGTGGATGTCATCATGGACATTGACTCACTACTGAGGAAATGCTCAACCATTTGAGCCACTCTGGTTTATTCCATCTCTTTTAGTGGATGACTATTCCTCAATTTTGAGAATTTCACCAGGCAGGAGTTCTAACACAATAGTGTGTGTCTAAGTAGTATTTTTCCATATCATGCTCCTTTAAATGTTTGTATTGATAGAACTTACATTTTATTCTACGTAACTTAGACTTGTTACACTCATTTGTAGATACTGTTGTCCAGTGATGGGAATAACGGCGTTGAAATAAACATTAGTAACGCCGTTACTTTTTTCAGTAACGAGTAATCTAACTAACTGTCACTATAACTCCGTTACCATTTCCGACACCCCGTTACTGCACGTTACTTTAGCCGCTCAATGAACTTTTTTTTACTTCGCGCATACAGACAAAGGCGCAAGTGTGTGTTGTGCGTGTGAGTCACAAGGGAGGGGAGGATAAGATAACCGCCTATACAATGAATGGCTAAGGTATAGTAAGATTACGTCTTCAGCCAATCAGAGAAAATAGGTGGGTGAGTGTTTAGAGCGCATGCATAGTGGCTTGTGTTTACAGCGCATAGCGAGCGATGGCGAGTGAGGAGGACTCCAGTGGCAAAACAGCCTTTTCCAGATGGAAATACCGACACTATTTCAAACTCACTG
>JAUZST010009611.1:0-12876 GCA_034779995.1 Parotocinclus haroldoi | reverse complement strand
AGGTCGGGTCCCCTGTTGAGTCTTGGTTCCTCCCGAGGTTTCTTCCTACCATTTTAGGGAGTTTTTCCTTTCCACTGGGCTTGCTCAACTTGGGATTGGCCTTTTTAGATAATGCATTACTGTAAAGCTGCTTTGAGACGATGATCTGTTGTAAAAAGCGCTATAGAAATAAAATTGAAATGAATTGAATTGATTTAGTTACAAAAGCAGCACCCAAAAAAGGCTGTGACTTTGAGGGGCGTAAATATCTCCAGACTGAAAAAAAAAATGGATGAAGATGATACCATCCAGACTTTTGTCAGGAGCAAGTCCAATAGCCAGGTTCTTTTATGGTTAGGGGGTTAAGTCAGGGCCCTTGGTAAAAGTTACTTACAGCATTAATGATGCAGCATTAATGCAGAAAAGTACAGTGAGATTTTAAAGCAACAGAAACTGCCTTCATGACGTCCTCTTTTCCAGAAACATGGCCATACATATTTCAAGAAGACAATACAAACCCACAGGTACAGGTACGGGAATAAGACACGCATGTGGTCAGCTGGCATCTCTAAATGTGTCTCAATAGCGGTAAGTGCATGGATAATGATGCATGAATGAGGTTTAAGGGAGAAAAAAGGTTTTGCCGTTAATCAGCACAGAAACAAAACCGGAATGCCAGCGGAAGATCAAAAATAGCTTTGTACGGCGGGCGGGCGCAGTGGCAACACCCACAGTTTGTTTTTTTTTTTTAAGCTGGGGATCAGATGTTCACACGTCTGCATGAACAGAGCTGCGAGTGAGACCTGTCAGAACCCTAACAGCTCCGGCTGCTCGTTATTTTCACGTCCATCGCTCAGACCTGCCAAGCAGCGTCGTTCTGTCTGATAATGAGTTGGCATGAGGGAACACGGCCTCACCCTCACCTCGTCCCGGAGATCGACCGCTGCCTCTGATTGCACCGTGGGCCGGATTTAAACGCATCTGCACTTCTGATTGCTCGTACCAATGTTAGCCTCCGAAAATAAATGAGGACATGGAAGGGAAGCAATCAGACTCTGAGGTGAGGTAATTCAGTGTAAATAACTAATAACTAATAGCTAATCCATTATTAAGGCACCAAACCATTACACGGCCTAATCGTCTTTACGGACAAGTACATTTAAGAGCTAAGAAAAGTTCAGTTATAAGTGTACTACAATCAGAAGGAACCTGGACGTGAGATTCTGTTACGCGGGGTACAGTGGTGGTGGTGGTGGGGGGGGAGGGGGGGTCACGCAGTAAACATGTGAGATGCATAACCTGTAACTCTGCTTTGTTTCGTTCATTAGGAAGCTTCGGTTTTGTACGTATTACGGTATTTAAAATAATTCCCATGTTAATATGTTCATTCACCAAAAGTAAAGCATCCAGAGAACAATTATATTCGAATAAGCGCAGGTTCATTATTTTAATGTAAATGCAAAGTCTTACCACAAGAGGGCGGACAAGAGGGAGGGCTTTTTCTCTTTCACTGCCCTGTAAAAAGGCTCTCAGAGGCTTCCTAACAGAACAGCGATATGTGCAGGACATCCATGTTTTGCCTCTCATGACAGGGTTTCCAGCTGGCATTTTTTAGCAGGATAATGCCCACCCACGCATAGCAAGGATTCTTCAGGATTGAAGAAATTATAACACTTCTTTGAGTCTGCCCGGTTGCCAGATTGATTGCCGATCAAGAAGTTATGGGACCAGCTGGGACACCAGATTCAGTAACCTACGAATATGCAGGGTCTACAGACAGATCTTGAACATCTGTGGGTAAAATGGCTGCAGGATACCAAAGAGAACCTGCCAAGATCAACCGTATCTCATCTTGTATCCAGGCTAGAGGCGACCTAACAGGGTAACTAGAGCCTCCTGTTAATTGTACAGTTTTCTCCAATAAACAAATTGCTTCTCTCTGATACTGTAATTGCTTCCATATATCACCATTACTTTCCTACACAAAGTTTCATTCAATTGCAGGAACTCCAGGTGAGAATCTGGCAGTGAGTTTACATCGAAAATGCCTTCAAACATGCAGCTAATCGTTTAGTTTTAAAAACGTATTTTTACATGAAAGGTTTTTACTGTACCTTGTAGGTAGATCCGGTCTTGATGAAGTTCTTCTCCAGAACGTTGTCTAGCGCGGGGTCGAGCTCCTCCCCTACATCCTCGATCAGCAGGGGGCGCCCCAGAGACAGACTGTCCTCCAAATGGTTTCTAAAGTACTTGTGATTCAGTGACGTAATCTAGAACAAAATAGCCAGATCATTTCAGAGCTTTCCTTAAAGGCTGGGCCTTCGAAATGAACCCCGAGCAGCCGTGCTTTAACGAAGCACATTTCGAAAAACGTTTCGTTCATAAGATTAAAGATTGCTTTAAAATGAGAAAGTTTGCCAAAAAGACTGTGCTCACTCAGGAAACAAATAGAAGTAAAAGAAACAAACTGATAAAGCAGATAGACGGACAGCTAGCAATTTTATCTAGACGTTCTCCAATTTAAAATATCAGCTTTAAACAATTCTAAATAGGATCTTCAAATCAGCAAACCAGCAACCTTCGCAGACAGATTCAAAGTTCAATTTAAAATCGAAACAGAAACTATTTTGTGGAAATTTCGATTTGAAATAGAAACGAGTAAACGAGTAACTTTGTTTCAGCAAATCAGCTTCGGGGCATGCTAATCCTTCAAAATGAGTAAGGATTCAATCTGGGTCTAAAGGAAAAAACGATGCTATGCTAAAGAGATTTCTGAGAAGTATCTAAATGACAGCCACAGAGCAGTTAGCTTAGCTTAGTATTATGTCTGAGTGATATTTATATAAGCGTACCTGGAGCTCATTTTGAGCCTCTTTGTTTTTAATCCAGGTCTTGCCCTGAGTCTGGGGGTCGATCAGGAGAGGAAATCGAGCGGCTTTGTCCACGATGATGCCGTTCTGGACGGACAGGTCATCGTTGGGGAGGCCCTGCAGGTTCCACTCGCTCACTGTGGGAGCGTCGATGAGCATCTCAGCCAGGTTCAGGTTAGCACTGAAGGGAATGTGGCGCGTCCTCATCTCCCTCTGCCAGTCCCCCAGCAGGAGGTTCCGAAACTCCTGGTTAAAGGGCCCCGAGTATGAGAGGAAGGCCGTAGCTAGCAGGACATCTCCTGATGACGAAGATCCAAAGTGAGGATTAAGAACACCTGGCTTAATACCCATTTTAATTAATAACATCCCATCTGATTACTGATCATTTAGCATTTAGCAGATGCCCTTATCTAGAGTGACTTGCTTGCTGTGCTGCTACAGGTAGTGCTGCCGGAGTTTCATCCTGCACATGGAATTAGTGATTAATTGTCGCTGTGCTCTTAATCAATAACTAACCACATTTTCTCTTTTCTCCCCCTCACACTAAGATGTTTTTCGGCTTCAGCTCCGTTCCGCCCCACCAGAGGGCACTTACTTTCCCCCTTTCAGTTTGCAAGGTACAATGTGACTCATGCATTTTTATGCTATTTTACACAATATTTAATTTTATCTATTCATATTTGCTTAGTTTCTGTTTTTTTAACTATTACTACAAACTTGTTTGACTAGATAAATTAGTTTCATTCTTATATTTAACATCTAAGCCTCCCAAATAGGATAACTCCCTTTTTGAGTCTTGATCTTTCCTTGCCACTGTCGCTCTAGGCTTGCTCAATTCGGGATTGGCCTCAGAAGATCATCTAACACTGTGAAGCTTCTTTGAGAGAATGTTCCATTGGAAAAAGCATCTTGGAAAGGGATTTTGATTTACCAGTTTATGACTGGCAGTGGGTAGGGTGTCACTGGTTTCAGCCAATCAGAACGCTGTACTGAGCGGATGGAAACAAGAGGGCCGAAGTTCTAAACATGGCTACGGCCAAAGTTTTGTTTCTTTCCTTCAGCCAGATTTTTTTCTTTTCTCATTTTTTGCTTTTGTTTCTTTATAGATTCACCCGTGAAACCAAAAAAAAAAAATGCCACTTACACGATATCACCCCACTTATCACTTCCTGCATTTGTTTTCGTAAGGAAACGTAGTTTGGAGAGCAGACCGACTGCCTTCTTGTGAAAGATCCGGTACGTGACGCACATTTACATTTCTGTCATTTAGCAGATGCCCGTATCCAGAGCTTATACTGTCCTACAATCCAAGCAACGGTGGGTTAAGAGCCTTGCTCAGGGACCCAATGGCAGAGGGCAGCTTGGCAGAGGTGGGATTTGAACCATTGACCATCAGGTCCAGAGTCCAGTATCTTAACCGCTAGGCTACCACAGTCCCTTGTTCTGATCAGTCATGTAGTTTGCAAACTCCAACGAGTACAGCGATCTGACGACTCTGAAAGTCATACAGGAACTGTGGTGGCCTAGTGGCCTATGGAACAGAAGGTCAAGGGTTCAAATCCCACCTCTGCCACAGCTGGGTCCCTGAGAAAGATCCCACAGTTGCTTGGATTGTAAGACTGTATGAACTGTAAGTCGCTCTGGATAAGGACGTCTGATAAATATCATAAATGTAAATGTAAATATAGAGTGTTCTAGGGAACGCACAAGGAGAGTAATGCCAGTCAGCCAGCGCACGCTGACACTGCATGGGTTTAACAAAACTTTGTGTTTAGTATAACTCTCCACCAGAAAGTATTGCAACTGCAGTACAACAACAGCTAATGTATCGATCAGAATATCTGAATCCACACTTTTTTGGGTCATGCTGCAAAAAAGGTCAACTTGCAAAAATGATAATTCGTAGCTAATTTTTTTTTGCATTTTAAGGTATTATTTGTTTTAGGGCAGTCCACAAAGCATGATTCCATTATTTACACGTCGATGTTTTAACTGAGCGACTGCAAACCTCATCCACGAATTCAAATCATTAAAAAAAGCTTAGTTTTCATTTCCAAGAACACTTCAGGGTACTGTACTGTACATGTGAAAAAGGTGGAGCAACGCGATGCACTATGGGCACATGTGGCACTGGACTATGGACCAGAAGGTCTAGGGTTCAAATCCCACCTCTGCCAGGTTGCCACAGTTGGGTCCTTGAGCAGGGCCCATGACCCACAAATGTCTGCTGAATGACATAAATGTAACCAATTCTATTGGGATTGGCTGAGCCTGACACGAGGGAGCCAAATGACCCATGCAGTGTTATTAACCAATCACTGGAAACCACTCAAACTATGGGCTGTTTAGCTTTACGAAGGTTTAAATGGAAGAAGGCTCACCAACGAGTCTCTTGGTTTGAGCGGCAAATTCCTTGCTCTGTTCGGTCCAGCGGGCCTTTTCACCCGCCAGCCCGCTAATCAGACTGGACGCTGTCTGCATCTTGTGTCTGCAGCGTTCGGCGTCTTCCAGCAATGTCTGCGTGTGTGTGGGAGAGAGCAAACAAGACGACAGAAATCAAACATCTTCAAAAAAGACTTTCATTCTTAAGCCTTTAAGTCGTATCCCACACACCTAGCTCTCAGTATAACATATGGAGTATTAAATACCTTAACCTTCTTTTTAAACCAGTAACCTGTTAAACCTGTTAAAGTAAACTGTGTTTTAATACCATAACTCGATCTCCTAAACTACAACAAATGTCATTTTAAACCATCTATTCTGTAGATGAACTCGATCGGCCATGGGCTTGGGCATTTAGCGTCGGGATCGAAACGTTATCTTCTCTAATTAGGAGTAGATTCAATTTGAAATTCAGCGTTTGTTCTTTGGCGGAGGGGAACTACGCTGTCCGAAGTGCAAACACGTCGAACCTCAATCAATGGAACGATGTCAGTCAGACAGCGGCCGATAATCACTCAATTATAGGCTAATGAATGTGGTGCTAATGTGGCTGATTATGCCTTGTTTAATCTGTGAGAGAACAGAGCGTGCGGAGCCACTGTCTCATCAGCGACGAGCCGCACAAGAGGATAGAATTTCAACCGGGCAGGATTTCCAATTCAGTACAATAACGCGAGTGTGTTTTCCTACCGCTTGAAATTGCACGTCAAACGAAAGCAACCTGCGCAGCACAGCCTGTTCGAAGAACCTTTTATTGATTTTGTGAATGAACGCAGGATAAAGGGATTCCGCTCTGTATGATCTAGATTTTGTGTACAAAATTCGTTCCCATGGCAAAGTAAAAGTCCTTTCCCCTGTACAAGTCTTGTATTCGTACAGAGTTTATCTACCTGTTTCTCCATCATGGCTTTCTCGTACTCAGCCTGCACCGTGTCCAGCTCGGCCTGCTTCTCATCCAGCTCAGCCTGGGCCTTCTGCAGATCCTCGTTAGCTATCGCTAACCTGCTCTCCTGAACCACCAAGTTAGCCTGAGAGAGAGAAAGGGGGATTCAGATACAAAGTGGAATTCGACCTTTTCAAACAAAACCTCCAACGGTGGCGATGATGAACAAATACAGGATACCAAGAGGTAAAGTCAATTTAGATTTATTTATTTATTAACACTTTTTACAACGGAGCTTTGTCTCAAAGCAGCTTTATAACATCGATTGTCTTAAAAGGCCAAAAGGCCAATCCCAAACTGAGCAAATCTAGGACAGTGGCAAGGAAAAACTCCTTAAACGTTGTAAGAAGTAATCCTACGGAGGACCAACACTCAAAAAGACACTTTTATATTACGCAACATTATTATTATTATTATATTATATTATGTATATTATATAACATTATTATTATTATTATTATATTATTTATATTATATAACATTAATATTATATTATGTTATGTATATTATATAACATTATTATTATTATAGTATAGTATGTATATTATATAACATGATTATGATTATATTATAGTATGTATATTATTATTATATTATATCAGTATATGGGTGTGATGTCAGACCTTCACCTCACTGGTTTCCTGTGTTATTTCACATGAAATTTCACAATATTATTTTCCTATTCAATTCAATGCTTTAATCCTTAATTACGTAAAAATAGCAAAGCAAAGAAACAATACTTTGGTGAGACAGATTAATCCTGTTTACATTACTATTTCTTCTTCTTAAGAGTACACATGCGGTTCAGTTTTTAAAAGATGGAAAACAACAAAACAAAACCTCAACTACTTCTTTAAATATCTTCTTCTTTTTACAATCGACAGTGAACTTCGCTTGATTTTATCATATAATCGCAAAAAAATATTGGGGCAGCACGGTGGCTCGGTGGGGTGGCACCGGCTCCTCACAGCAAGAAAGCGGCCTGCATGTCCTCCCCGTGTCCGCTTGGGTTTACTCCGGGTACTCTGGTTTCCTCCCACAGTCCAAAGACATGTTAGGTTAATTGGTGTCTCTAAAGTGGCCCTTATTGCGTGACTGTCTGTATGCGTATGTGTTCCTGCCCTTGCGCCCAGTGTTGCCGGGTGGGCACCGGCTGGCCCGCGACCCCGTGTGGATTAAGCGGAAGATAACGAATGGATGAATATATAAAAAAAATATTGACCTACAACACATCTGTGCCTGTTCGTTCATTTTGAGCTTCCCAGACAAAACGAGTAACTAAACCTTCTCAAAATGTCACCTTAATGGTACGTGTAGCATCATTAATTAGAAAACGATTAACGACGGTAACTGTTTACTTCTCTTCCTGGTAAAGTTATTCTCTGTCTCTACCTCTGTTTTACTCATACTCATGCATTTATTACTTTATATATAGTGCTCACAGACGAGAAAATTTCAGACTGAATTATGAAGACGACAGCGGTGGGGAAAAACTCCCCAAACATCAAAGAGAAGAAGCCTTGGAAGTCTCAAAAAGGGACCCAAACTCAAGAATTTGACACACAGTCACGAACACTAAGGACCACTTTAGAAACACCAATTAATCTACCATGCATGTATTTACACCAAGGAAGGATACTGGAGTACCCCGAGTAAACCCACCCAGGCACGGGGAGGACACGCAGACTCCACAAAGAAAGGACCCAGGCTGCTCCGCCCTGGGATTGAACCTGGGACCTTCTTGCTGTGAGGCAGCGATGCCGCCCACCGAGCCCCCGTGCCGCCCGGAGAAAATGTACTTTTTAAAATTAGAAGAGAATAATACATAAGCTAAGGTGAAATAAACAAAGTCCAATAATAGGAAGTATAATCAAAAAAAAGAATAAAAACCAGCATATGAGAGAGAGCGAACTGAACATCGTTATGGACCTGGAGGTTCTGATGTTTTGACTCACACGTAATTTAAAAAAAAAAAAAGAAAAAGAAAAAAAAAACAGTGTTTATCTTATTTCCTTTGGAAAATACAACTAACATAATATAACCGAGGTGCCAGAAGTTTACCACCTACGACACGAGACAAGTGCCCTACGATGGATTGGCGCCCCGTCTCAGGTTGTCGGGTGGGCACCGGCTGGCCCTCGACCCCGTGTGGATAAGGGGAAGACAATGGATGAATGAATGATACGAGACAAAAAAAGGGAAGAAAAAGGTACCGTCATGGAAAAAACAGGCACAGGGAGTGAGGTCAGACCTCCACTCACCTTCAGAGGCAGGACTTCCTTATTGATGGAGAAGAAGGAGGCCATGGCTTTGGTCCATGAGCAGAGACCGGCCACGTTTCCACAGACGCGCTTGGCCGTCTCGATGTTGTAATCGTTCATCTCGAAGTAAGGACAGAGAAGCTCCACTACCTCCTCGTTTATGGTGTCTTTAGGGAATTGCTGCAGGGATTCGCATCATTATATCACAATTAGGGAGTGATAAAATACATACGGTAAGAAACGTTAGAGAGAAACTTAACACGATGCATGTGAGTGCAGACAAAATGTCTAAGCAGCGACCGATTCTTAAAGAGGCTGTTCAAATGTACTGCTCACAAAAATGAGCGGGATATTATCCCATACTGTTGTTTAAATAACGCTCCATTTTAGTGCTCCTAAACGTTTATCCAATGACACCGTTTATAAAAAGCACGCTGCTGATCCGTGTTCTTTAAGCCCTGACGATATCCTAGATATGCTCAGGAAAGATAATACGTATCACGATACGATAAAACATCGTCATATTGCCCACCCCAAAGTCATCCCCGATTCATTATGGTTCTGTCTCATCTCAGAAAGGACTATTTACATTTATGGCATTTAGGAGACGCCCTTATCCAGAGCGACTTACAATTCATACTGTCTTACTGTTATGATATGACCCAAAGATGCGGGACTGAAGGAACCCCACGACGTATAATAAGAAGGGGGAAATATAATAACGAAAACTGATAACTAAAAGGCTCTCCACTACACAAAACTTAAAAGGGGAAATCGCAAAGCTGGGATGAGTCCCGAATGGGAATGGCACCCCCAGCTGGCGAGACAAAGGTCAAGCGTGCTCAGAGCACGACGTCTCCCAAATCGAGTGGCGCTGGAGCGCACCGAAGCACCAGAGGGCGAGCGTGAGCTTGAGCGTGCAGTGTGGCACGCAGAAGAGGAACCGGGTCACGTCCCAATAGGAGCGTGGAGCCGGCTTAAGGGAGGCTTGACAGGAGCCGAGCAAAAATGGGAACATGAAACCTAGGATTTGTCCCTACCGGGCTAAATTTACCTCCGAGGTTCCCCTCGTACGCACCCGTCAGCTCTAAACGCCCCAGGATATAACCGACTACCTTAGCGAAGGAATAAAGGACGCGAACGAGGAGCTGTGCGTTCCCTAAATGAGGCGCCGCGACCGAAGGACCGTATGTTCGTTAATGACGTGGCATCGGACGATGCTGGGAGCTCCACTTTTATAGTAGAGCCCCCAGGTGTACGATATCACGTTGTTAAACACGCGCCCGATATAAAGCGCCTTCACCGGACGCTCCGTAATGGCGACTGGACCGACCACGAGCACACCGGGCGTCTAAGGTAGGCAACGTAACAAAAAAAAGTAACAAAGCAGATTTAAAACAAAATAGACTTTAAAATCAGTCCTCAGTGGGAGGTCCTTGGAGGCACATCGTCTCTTAGTGACTAAATGATGGATTTTTTTTCCCTGCAACAGTTCACTTTTACCCTTTCAGGACCTTAGTCTGTGCGTCCACTTAAAAACATGTCCCAAGTGTTAAACGCCACTGAAGACTGTGCAGAGTGGCATCGCCAAACGGCATTCTGGGTACAGCCAGGTAGCATATACAGTGTATACAGTGAAGCATAGCATAGCCTAGCACAGTGTAACAGTCTTAACATCTGGGAGAGGAGAAGAGAAAGCAGTGGGAGGATGCAGAAAGTGAGACAGGAAAAGAACCAAGAGAGCAGCTGTATCTGCAGTTTGAATGTTTTGGGGTTGTGAAATATCAGACTTGCTGATATTGCTGGTATCTCCAGGAAATGACTCCATCAGCTCAGCAGGAAACATTGCGCTGGAGTAGGAAAAGTGTATGAGATTACCAGTAGGGTCGAGTGAAACAGTGAAGCCAAAGGCTCAAACAGGAACTGCAAATGACAGGTGCAATCAAGTTGAGGGCGAGTGCATTTTTTTGTTTCTTTATCCATGTCTTTATGAGTATGGAGTGCTTAGGTTACACAAAGGACATGAATTCACGAGTTGTGAGTTTGCCAAACACAACTGGCACACCTCAAGCCATAGTTCCAGTTCCACATTGGCTTCGGATCTGTTACGCAATCCTGGATGCTTGATATGATCCTGTTAGTAGCGACGTTTTTTCACACACAAGTAAGACGGTGTCGGCGGCGTTTCCTTTCTTCTTCTACACAGCATCGCTATAGAACATACATCCGTTTCATATTGTGTTATTTTGTATTTACAGTAATCAAAGCCTTAGGAGCCATATAGGATGTTTTTGGTGTAATATTTTTCAGTACTCCTGAGAGTCGAATAAGGTACAAACCAATATGAAGGCCAGCCGCGCAAAACACAAACAAACCTACAAACACACAAACGGGAGGGAAAATAAAAAACGGATATAGAGTGAAACGGAGAGAAACTTTTTGTAGATTTTGTATTGGTACCCTCCTTGTGCCCTGTGCTACCAGTTAGGACCCTGAACTGGATTACTGGGGAACTAATTAACGGCAACAGCAATTATAAGACATTTTAAATTCAGACATACGAGGGAGTTCGGCGCAGTGTGTGTGTGTGTGTGTGTCTGTGTGTGTGTGTGTGTGTGTGTGTGTGTGTGTGTGTGTGTGTGTGTGTGTAGAACATGAGGACATGGTGTGAGTGTGAGAATCATGAGCAGTCTGTGTTTTGGATGAAACAAGCTACAAACCATCTGTTTTCTCCACACACACACACACAAACCTGTATTAGCATACATATTTGTGAGGTTTGATCAATGTTTATTATTGCATCTAAATATTGTAACTCTACACATTAACCCCTTAACTTTAATTAAAAAAAGGTTCACACATTACAGACTAAAACTAACGATAAACAATAAAATCCACTAACATTTATTCACGTTCTTATCTGCTTAATCCTGGACAGGCACAAGGCAGGGGACAGGGTGCATCGCAGGGATGGTTTGCATAGACACACTGCTGACAAAAATTTGGGGATATTTTATTGTGGGATGGTACATTTTGAAGCATCATTTTGCGAGCAGAATATATATATATATATATACGATTAATTAGTATTACTTTGTTTATTTAACGTCTCTATCAGCATCAATGGCCATTTTAGCAGGAGACACGAGGTTACATTGAAAAATGTCATGTATACACTCTCAGGTCGGGCCAATGTAGCGTAACCAGTTAACCCAGTGCTTGTCTTTGGACTGTAGGAGGAAAGCAGAGCATTTAGGGTAAAAAGGACCTGCAGAGTCCACACAGAAAGGACCCAGACTGCTCCACCTGGGATCAAAGCCAGGTCATTCTGGCTGTGAGGAGCCGCCGTGCCCATTAACTAACGAACATCCTTCAGTTAGTGCGAGTGTCTTCATTACATTATCCTATAAACTCTCATTTCGTTTCCGTGATTTATCTTTTGAAAATCACCGGATTTAGGTTCAAGTCCTCCTTCGAGCAAAGAAGAAATGAAGCCGATTCGTTTAGGGGTTTGGGGAGCGGGGGGGCTGTGGGGGAGGGGGCACTCACCTCGTCAGTGTGATCTGGAACGTTTTGTAGCCGGCAATGAACGAAGCCAGTCTCGTCAGACTCTGCTTGCCTGAACCACCCACGCCCACCAGGAGGGCGTTCCCACGAGGGGTGCGGATGATCCGAGATACCTGAGAGAAAAACACACGTCATGTTCCGTCTCTTTTTTGGTTCAGATCTCGATTATTTATAAACCAACACAGAGCAGGAGCCAAAGCTCTAAGAACATCGGTGAAAATGCTTATTTAGGTCACGAAATCATCTGGTTTCGCCCAAGCTACGTGCAGCACGAGTGCGCGCTGTCATAATGGCAAACGGAGAACATACCAAATACTAATCACATTTTTACTAGAGGACTCAGATGAGTGATCTCACTGTATAAAAGCATATACAATCACATAATCTAGAGTATAACACTGCTCTATTAGGTCGTTAAGATGAAACACTTCAAATAACATCATTACTGTGCAAAAGTTTTAGGTCACCATTACATTTTTACATTTGTTGTTTGACATTGACCATATATCGATGGCTGGCCCCACGATTTCCATAATAGTCTTTCCTACGGATCATATCTTCTGTTTGAATCAGATCTGTTTGAATTCTGAAATCTGAATTATAATTTTCTCCTTCCCAAAAAAGTGGTTTCTTGGCTGCTACCCTTCCAAAAAATAACTTCCTCATCAGGTTTCTTTATCTAATCTGATGGTGGACTCAGACTTTTACACAATACAGCTGAATCCGGTTAATGTTACCACATGGGGACGGGATGGTTTTGGTCCTAATAACCGGCTGGTACGATTAATCGAACATGCCCTATGTTACAAGACGG
>JAUZST010009610.1:0-12876 GCA_034779995.1 Parotocinclus haroldoi | reverse complement strand
TATTTATCGCTGGTGGTCCTGGAACGTAACCCCCCCCCCCCCCCACCATAAACCAGTGAACACCGTATACCACTGAGGTGATGGGTAAAAATTAAATCACAGGCGCCCGCACATAAGATTGTCTAAACCGTACAGCACTCTTACACCCTTTCTCTGTTGTGTTGAATCAATTCGCATCCTCACAATCGAGTTGCTTTCAAACCGCATGTTATTATGTTTCTTTCTTATGTTTATTTCAGCGCCTCTTCTATATAAAAGGTATTTTCTAATAATAAAAACCCCTGGTTTGTGTGTTTTTGTAGACAGTGCATCAGGAACTGCAGGGCAGAGAGGAGGAAGTTCTCTCCCTACAGCGTCTCTCCCTTCACATTCTCCATGTGGCCCAGGGGGAGGAAAGCATGGAGGCTAAAGAGAAGGTGCACGTCATTAACAACAAGCTCCGCCTACTACTGAGACAGGTCGCTCACGACCTCAGGACGCTGCAGATACGACTGGTACGAAGAGATTACACACATGCAAAAGTTTGAGCACCCCATATCAAATGTGAAATGATGAAAAGGGAACAAAGTGAAATTACTGGGTAAAAAAATCGACTACTACTTTGATCGTTCCACCATAATCGTTCCGAATCCACTCGTTATTCTGGGCTCAACTTTGTCACACCGCACTGAAATCTTGTTTCAACATTTGGGTTTCAGCCTTAAGAGGAAGAAAAAACTTTTGACTTTTGAAAAGTAATGTGAGGAAACTAAAAACGTTCTAAAAGCTTGGCCACACCCTTCCTCCTCGCTCGCCAGCGCCTGCATCTCGTAGGTGATTCAAGCCGATTAATCAGACGTGTGTAATAATTGATTATTGCTGGAACGGAGCGGAATTCGCTGTTCTAATTAGTTTGCCGGGACACAGAAGCTGTGAAGTGAAAGTCTCCCAAATGAGCTAGAGCTGCGAGTGAGACGCAGGAAGAGAGAACTGCTGAAGACTGCTGAACGCTCGCCAGGCAGCAGCGCTCGCCCGCCTTGTTGGCCTGGGTTGGCACCGGGTGAGGGAGTCTTGACGGGAACTTAAAAAGAAATGTAATGATAAGGTCATTCGTTCGATTTCCTGTGCCATGTAATGCACTGAGCACAAGCAGCGGCAGAAAAAAATGCCAGCTGTGCAGAATAGTTTCATAACTCCAGATGTTAGACAAGCATTCAGTAATCCTGACCAACGGCTAATTATCGTAACACTCCTCACACACCGCATTCGGGCCGGATTTGTTGTGCATATGTTTAATTTTACTTTGCGTACGTTCAGGCTGTGACGCTTCACTGTGTGTTGCAGGAGCACGAAGCTTCAGAAGAAGATGTCGTTGTTAGGAGCGCTGCTCCGGTTCCTGCTCTAATGGACAAGGTACCGTGGAGAGAATAAAGCCGTATAAAAGCTCTTCCCTCTGTTCATCCTTTTTAGCTCAGTAATGATTCTACTGATTCCTTAAAATGCTGAGATTTTCACCCCACTCTTCTTCTTCAGGACTCAAGGACTGTTCGAAGAGGTCCTACTGGAGGGGTCAAGTACGTAACACACTTTCCTCACACACAGAATGAAACCAGATGTGATCATAAAAGATGCATACGATTTTTTTTTAAAAGCTGCTCAGAAGAGACAGGGCATGAATTTGGTCCTTTTTAGAGATGCTTTGATTCCATAGTCAGTTGTGATGAGTCAGACGGTCAATTTGTAGGTCCGGTCAGTAGCTGAGTCAGTTAGTCATTTAGTCAGTAAGAACAGACAGACTGGGTCTGGGGTGGTGCAGTGGTTAATTTTACTGGACAGTCGACCCAAAAATCGAAGGCTTAAGGCTCAGCACTGCCCTCCTCGGGCCACTGTTGTTAGATACTCACCACTGCTGACCGGAGGCTTTGGCAGCTCGTTATTAAAGATCACTGTGAGAGCTTGAAACCATGTTAGGTGACGATTACTCTCTACCTGTGGATCTGAACAGTAAGATGAGCGAGATCTGTCTGGTTCCCCTGACGCCGGACAAGGGTTTAATGGTTACAAGCCACAACCAGAGAGAAACCAAGTAAGAACAGTGTGATCAGACCCAGTAAAAATGGAGAGATACACACTAGCGCCATCTACAGTCAAGTACACGGTGGTCTTAGGTGACCTAAAATACTAACCCTTTGTCGCTCTTGTTTTTATTTTCCAGTAAAACTTTAGTTTCCTTATGACGTCTAACAAAATATCCTCACAAAATGTCAGACCTTTCTACCCTTATAAGGACACTGTGTCCTCATAAATGCTATCCAACACTTGACCGCCACCCCACTACACACACATTCCCATCATCTTTGTCCGTGTACTTGCCATATCTAATTCTAATCTTAGAATTTCCCTCCATGACCAAATCCTTTGGCTCGTTTGGTTCGGTTATTTAATATATGATGAAGCTACATTGGAGTATTTTATTTGCAATTTTAAACCTGTTTCTTTCGTTTTAAACCCTGCGCTTTTTAATTCATTATATATATATATATATATATATATGTATGTATATAGAAATATATTTTTAAAGAAAATTGAATGACAAATATCATGATCAGACCATTTTGGATACACCATCTATGGACAAGTCCTCCTTCAGAGGGGTCAAGCAGCCAAACTGTTAAAATGGAAAATCTTAAAGTATTAATCCTTTTAATGAGCTACTAACTCGTTACCTCAGCGCTTCCTTCTCTCCTTATTTGAAATGTGCTTAATATGTACCTAATATAACCTTGCCTAGGTTGTTTTTTATCCAGACCAATTTTCTAATCGCCTCTCCTTAATCTTGTGTCTTTTCTCACCTGTTCTGCTCTGTCTGATTCCTAGGGAACCGCAGAAGGACGTTTCTTCGAGCAGACCCTTCCTGTATCGAGTTCTGAGAGCCGCCTTTCCTCTACACCTGCTCTTCCTGCTGCTGCTGGTGCTGGCGTGTCTGGTTCCTCTGTCCGAGGACAATTACAGCTGTGCCCTGTCCAACAACTTTGCCCGCTCCTTCTACCCCATGCTGCGCTACACCAATGGCCCTCCTCCTACTTAGGAGCTCCAGCTTACACAGTCCTTACTGAGGCCTAATTAGTTCCTCTGGTAACGCTGGAGACTGTACAAAACGAGCTTTCATCTCAAACCTTCAGTGGCCCCACATTCTGCTGGGGGCTTCTTTTTCAAATGTTCTGCTGGCTCTCAGTTTTCCCCATTTTCTCCTTCCCTACAAAAAGGCAGCGATTTAAAGCAGCAGTGAAAGACAGACAGTAATAGCCTACAGTCGTACGCAAACGTTTCGAGCACCCCCCGTTCAAAGAAAATGCACAGAACAAACCTGGCTTCTGTAAAGGTTAAAGCGTTTGTGTTTAATTTGGCCGCCTTTTCTGTCTGAGCCTCTGTGTTCCACGATCACGGGGTGGGGGTTGTATGGATTGGGTTTATACAGGTTATGTTGGTATCATTTCGAAAATGAACGCATTCGTGTTGGGTTAGTTACTCCAAAATAGTAATGCGTTACAAATGACTAGTTACATCCTTCAAAGTGAAAGGATTACTCGCTGGAAGATTACTCCAATATTCATTACTTTCCATTTAAGTGACTCCCTAAAACACAAAACCTGTTTTAATCTTGTGAAAGCTGGCTAACAGCCAACAGTAACAGCCAAGTCTTTTTTTTTTCAGGTTTTCCAGAGATAGGTGCGCAAATCTGGCCAGCAGATGTCGCTACGGCGCGCAATTTTGAGTGTATGATTCCTTTTGATCAATTGGTTGCAATAATTCACAGCAATCGGAAAGCTTCATTCTTAATTAATTAAGTAGGGAGTTTGTTATAAATGCTGTAGGAGGTATAAGAAGGAATTTTATTTTATTACTCAGTAGTATTACAAGACTTTCAACTGTAATGTAAAAGTATCACGATGACTTTAACGTGTTACTTTATACCGTGTTCCCCCAAACACTGCAAATCCTTTAAAAGGACGAGGGCTGCCCAAACGTTTGCATGGCTGTATAATATAGTCATTTACCTCTCGAAGTTCTTCAGAGGAAGCACAATGTGCACCAGAAGCACAGCTACAGTAAAAGCCGGTCGACGTTCAACTGGCCTGCATGTGAAAATAATCATAAATCAAAATACAAAATCAGAGCGATAAGAGCACAAAATAAAAATAAGGATTCGCCCCGAAATAACAATTCTTGGCCAAAACCAAAAATCTGTTCAGCCTTAAACTGAAACCAAAAACCTTTTAGAGTTTTATGTTTAATTTCTTGTAATATAAAAGGAGTTCAATAACAGATCACAGCTCGCTTATCCACTGTCTCTGTCGATCGTGAAACCTTTTCTCTGACATTCGCACTGTTAATCTGGTGCAGTTCGAAATCAGCGTGGGATCAGACTCGCGTTTAGAGTAGCAGCAGCAGCACCTTCCCATTTCACCTCCAACGTAATCGGGTCAGGGTTGCAGGAAGGATCGTAGCCTATCCCGTCATTTCTGAATAAGAAATAAGGTTCACCCTGGACCAGACCAATCAAGATGGTTCCTGCGGCTGAGTCTTACCACTGAGCCACCAGTACTGCACCAAATTTTGTACCACTAACATGACCTAAAATCCACCCCAGACCTTCTCACACTCTCACACGCCTTTAATCTAGTCGTCATGTCCCACCGAATCCTCTCAACTTTCCTCCTGTACTTTGTTCAATCCTGTTATTTAAACCCCTTTGTGTGAAGCGGTCAAAGCCACGCTTTTAGAGTTTCATTTTCACTTTCATTTTCATTCTAAACTCTGTTCTTACCCCCCATCTTTATTTCATATCATAACACTCTGGGTGTTAAAAAAAACCAAAAAACACTTTTTAAAAAACACTCTAAAGAAGTGCCGTTGTTGGGCTAAATATTTTTGCGATCACGTTTGTTTACAGGCACGTCAAAGAATTTAGGCTGTAAATAAATACAAATACAACCTCTTTTCTTGCTGCACCATACATACACACTAATGTACATCACTGTGGACTTTAGTGATTTCACAAGAATCAGTGCTCAGCATATAAATAACTGTCATTTGAACTCACAACCTCACATCACCAGCATATAAACTGTATTGTAGCTGAATCGGGGATGAGGAGCCTCATTTGCAGCTTTCATTCCGACGACAATTGTGTAATCAAATGATCTCTGGCATTAAAGAGCTGATCAGGTCATGATTAGACTGCAGGAATCCTGCAGATGACAAGGTTTCCTCGCCAAATCATTTAACAGATAAAGACTTTTGGTTTAGTAGTAGTGAACTATTTTAATATTAACAGAGAGTGTGTATTACTAAATGACTTTAAACACAGAGCACATGTTAAATCTGAGCCAGATCGGAGAGCTTTGTTCTTATTTGGTTTCGTTACAGGTTAATATGAATGTATTTCGATATAAAGAGAGTGTGTGTGTGTGTGTGTGTGTGTGTATATATATATATATATATATATATATATAAAAGCGTGTGCATTAGTGTATTATGGAAAACCCTGCACTAAATCCTAGGTAAAGACAGGAATTGAGCCCCTTTAGTCAGAATACAGAAACAGAAAAGTGTATCTGTTTTATTAATATTTAAGGAATATTTTATTGTATTTATTACCCCGTCACTGGTTTCTCAGCACTCAAGCCATAGCACAGAGATCATTTACATAATTAACGTGTACAGTTTGTGCTTTTATTTTTGACTATTTATGCAACGACGTATAGCCAAAAGCCAATTTGTATTTCCTAAATAAAGTTGTTTGGCTGGAGGTTGCATTTCTTGTATTTTTTTTTTATTACACCCATAACAGTCTGGAGGAACTGTCTGCAAAATGAAGTGCGTTACCACGTACAACTTTTTCTTTTCTTCTTTCTTTTTTTTAAAAGGCAGAACTTTTACAATTAGCAGCAACGATTTGCACATGAATATGACACAGTCATGTTGCCAACAAGCAGAAGCTGGAATTTGCAACCACCTACATTTCAGATGTGCAGACCACAATATGCTGGCAAATCCAATTACGACACGACTCGTTTACACTCGGCCATTTCACGCATTTTGCCCCTGAATCTGATCCTGATAAGACGAATGAAGCGTACGTTTTCACGGCGTGTCGTGTGCAGGACTGAAATCCAGCAGCACTGTTTTGGACGGCGTAGCTTTCTGTGACGTTAACTGTTCCCAAACCCTTCTTTTGAAAGGCACCTTTAAGGCACATTTTTCTCTTTCCTATCCTAAAGTTATTCCTGCTAAGGTTTATGGTTCGGGTTTCAGACTTCACTGGGTGGAGGGAAACGTCGTGTCAGGGCCATGTCAGGGCCCTGTAACTGCCAGTCTCTGGAATCTGCTGAGTTTTACATTTTGCCGCAGTGGCACGGTGGTTTGCGCTGTCGCCTTAACAGTGTCAGAGATCCTAAATTATATTTTAAGCCCATACTAAACCTTTTCATGTTCTAGTTTAACTGAGCAATGTCGCATAAAACAAATCTAAAAGGATTTGGGCATTTACTTATTCACAATAATTTTGATTAAAGAAAATCACCGTATGTAGGGAACATGAATGAAATCTGGGCCTGTAAATAATTAACAACTCAATGAATACCTCACACCTTAATGCTCACTAAATTAATTCTACAATTTCAAACAGGTTTTAACATTTACGTAAATGTCCTTTAAATCTTAAGTTTGTTTGCCGCAGTGGTTTTGGTCTTTTATTTAAAATATATGTATTATGTAATGTACAATCATGGCCAAAACCTTTGAGAAAGGCAGAAATTTTGGTTTTCACAAAGTTGTTTAAATGATGTACTAAAGTACAATGATAAGCTTTCCATGTGTTTTGTAATATCTTATTGACAAATACATTCAGTTTAACCAAATACTTTACCTTTTTTTTAACCCCTTCTTCTTTAAGACTGTATTTCACCTCTGCATGCTGGATTTGAGCTTCTGGGTAAAACTTTGAATGATGGCAACCCATTCTTACTTAACTAGTGCTTGTGTGATCACAGTTTGTGGGTTTTTGTTTGTCCACCCTCTTTTTGAGGACAGACCACAGGTTCTCAATGGGATTGAGATCTGGGGAGTTTCCTAGTTATGAGACCAAACTCTCAATGTTTTCTTCACCGAGCCACTTGGTTATCACCATTGCCTTGTGACTTGGTGCTCTGTCATGCTGGAAAAGCATTGTTTATCTCCAAATTGCTCCTGGAACGTTGTGGAAGATACAATTCCTTATTGATAGTAGGGCTCTTTTTAGTGAGCCTCTCACTTCCCTGGATGATAAGCAGCTAATCGATGGGACAGGATGGGACATCTGTACTTTTGGTATGACACAGGACTCGAAGTAGCTCTCCTTTTCTCCAAATAATTTTTCCTGATGTCTGAAGGGGACTTCATCCGAAAAATATCTTAACCCCAGTCCTCTGAAGTCCAATCCCCATGGTTCCTGCAGAATATCAGTCTATCCTTAATGTTTTTTTTAGAACGCAGTGGCATCTTTGCTGCCCTTCTTGACACCAAGCCATCCTCTAAACTCCTCACACCTGCCCTCTGCCATTCTTAAACAAGCTCCACCCTGGTGGTGACCCGATCTCTTAGCTGCATCCTCTTTAGGAGACGTCCTGATGATTCGCTTGCTTGACTTTCTTGGCCACCCTGAAGCCTTTTTTACTGGAAATGAGCCCCTATACTCGAAGTTCATGATGATTTGATTAATGGTTGATCAGAGTTCTATCTCACAAGCAGTTAGATAATAACGTCCTTGCCTGTGAAACCCTATGCTAATGTTTCATTGGAGGTAACCATGGTTAACAGAAAAAAACACAGACAATAGCTCCACTACCATTTTAAAGCAAACAATCTGCTCTTCTAATCAGAATGACGGAGTGATATCACCTGTCTGGTCCTCATTAACGTTTTATCTTGAGCTAACTAGGTCATCACTGAAATGACATTAGCAGGCTAAAATGCAGGTCATTTCCATGGCACAAAATGAATTTGCAATTAATTGCAATTCATCTAACAACGCTTCATAATCTAGAGTTAATACAAATTGTCACCATAAAAATGATGCAGCATCGAAGCACACTTTGTGCAAAAACCAAACTTTGGCCATTTATTTAACTTTTGGCCACAACTGTATGTAATGTACTTTAAAATTTTTTCATTCAGCATAGCGGCATGCGATTGAAACGTCAGGCATGAAAGGAATGGGAACAAACAGGTTTAAAGACTAATTAATCGTTAGATTCCTAGTGCAAAATAATGAACCTTTTTTTTGACAAATAGGACTGAGCCATTCTGTTAAACATTTACGACAATGGGATACAACAGCTGTGAGAATAACACACCATTATGACATTTCCCTTGGGATTTTTTTTTTTCTTTTTTTTTTGCATAAACAAATTCTGTTTAAAGTTGGCGGATGACACAATCATGAGCGGTACACATTTGTTACTGCCATTTTGTTCAATTTGGCACCAGCTTGAATTAATTCAAAAAAATGGCACTGTCTTGATTTTGATGCAAAATGTAAAAACGTTGTTGGATATTCATGTGTGAAACCCTGATTTCATGTCCGTTCAGGTTTGAGCGTAGTTCCAATCCAAGGCGCTTGGGTCGATTTGTCTGTAGGGAATGCAAGTCAGCTGCACATTCCTGGTTCTCCTGCTTGGTGTGAGACAGTGTTCGTTTCTGGAACATCTCCTAATTCAGGCTTATGTAGCACCAATGGCCCATGTGCATATAGAGCAGAAAGACGTGCCTGACAGTTAGGGCAACATCCAAAATCTTACCACTGAACATGCTATCAGGACAGAACAAAAAAGTGGACAGTTTTGAAAAAGTACCCTATTTTCCAGACTCACAGCGGCGATGCATAAAACGTACGCTGCTGAATTTAATAATAAAATACGGTCATAAATTATACAGGTTTAAAGTCCTCATTACGTTCTGTGAAAAAGAACATGGACCAAAATTGACACTGACCGGACATTACCGTAGTCACATAGTAGTTTCGATATTTCGCACATAGTGTTTTTCCATCCATCCATTTTCTTCCGCTTAATCCACAGGAGGTCGTGGAGGTCCTCCCAAGGTTTCTTCCTCTTAATCTCAGAGAGTTTTTCCTTGCCACCGTCGCCATTGGCTTGCTCATAAGGGACAAATAGAATCCAATTTGTGACACTTGTTCGTGCATTAATGTAAAGCTACTTTGTGACAATGTCTATTGTAAAAAGCGCTATACAAATCAAATTGAATTGAACTGAACTGAATCGTGGGCCAGCCCACCTGGGCGCAAGGGCAGGATCTGGCCTATCCATCGTAGGGCACACACGCAGACAGTCCCACACTTTAGAGACACCAATTAACCTAACACACGTCTTTGGACTATGGGAGGAAACCGGAGAACATGCAGACTCCACACAGAAAGGACCCAGAACCCTGGGATTGAACCTTCTTGCTGTGAGACAGCGGTGCTACCCACGAGTCCCCGTGCTGCCCTTGTGTTTTATTTTAAACTATAATATTTAATAATACAACATGAAAATGTTTAGCACAGTACTTTACACCACTTCATATGTTTGTTTCTTATATAAAACTTGAAACGCTCACCCAAAGCGATAATGAGTGGAAAGCGATCGTGTTTTTTTCCCCACCTTTCTCTTCTTTTCATTAAATTCTGTCGATTAGTCGTGAATTACATATATATAAGACAGATTCTTAGTTTGGACACTTTGTATCGAATGTTAAAGCTGTTTGGGTGAATGTTAAACAGCACATGCCTGCAGCTAATAATCGGTGCGCTGCAGATGTGGCCCAGTGACATTAGGGACTCGCCTCTTGGGAAGCGCAATTTCACAAAATGACAGACTGACGTGGCAGTGAGGCTGTGTTAGAATTTCACGTGAGCATTGAGAGCTTTCTTCATGGTATACTGCATCCCATCATGCACTCTGACCTCACCTCAACATACGGTGTCAGATATCACTGCTAACTCAGGGTAAATATGAGCATTGTGGTTGGACTGGGTTTTTTTTCTCAGCAGAATGAAGCAGGTAAATGGCCAGGCGATGGTGGAGCAGCAGGTAGTGTATTAGTACACGCCGCTGTATGACTGTACCACAAACAGGGGCAGCATGCAGTGTGCCATTTCAAATACGGCCTCCTTACCAGGGCAGGGCTACATCCTAAATGCTGGTACTCCATAGAATAAGCCCTCAAAACTCATAACTCAACACAAAGCTCACGTTGCCAGGTGTGGAATAAGGGCCTGGGTGGCTCTGTGGTAAGGTCTGGACTTATTACCATGGGGTTTTGGCATTGTGGGTTGGCCTCTCCCCACTGGGTCCCATTCCAGTTCTGTCTGTGTGTTACTGAGTTTCAATTTCTCACATCGGTTTCTTAGTATCACAGGACTAATTGTGCAGCAGGCCAGACAGGGGTGTCACGACCGATGGATGTGGGATGGATGTGCATTCACTTATCCGAGCAGGATACAGGTTAAGGAGCTTGCTCAGGCGCCCAAAAACAGCAGCTTTACAGCCTTCTGTTCTGTTAACTATGGGGCAAACTGAATGGTTGCTATGCATTAGCAGTTTGTAGGTTTAATGGCAGATGGATCCAGTAATAAACAGAACTCTTATAGTCCCGGAAATACAGTAACGGCAGAGAATGTGTTTACTAAATAAAACAATGATTAGTTGGAATGTGTAAGTTTTTTTTGTACCACAATTTCACCCCGCTGCCCTCTATTGATACAACACTATTAACAATATACAACATTTTGAGATGTTTCTCCACAACTTGCAATGAAATGGGCCAATAGCATGTTCTTCTTGGCAGGCACATCTGTAGATGAGTTTGTGTGTGCGTGTATGGAGCAGTCACTCTTGAATGTACTCAGTCACCTGTGATTCGTCCTCATCTAATGTGCGTCTGGACTCTGAAGCTGTGCGTCTGGACTCTGAAGCTGTGAGACCGGACTCTGAAGCTGTGAGACCGGACTCTGAAGCTGTGAGACCGGACTCTGAAGCTGTGCAGTGGGACTCTGGAGCTGTGAGACCGGACTCTGAAGCTGTGAGACCGGACTCTGGAGCTGTGCACCATGACTCTGGAGAAATGTGGCAGGGACTACGTTTGACGGGGTCACTGTATTTATACCGCCGCTCTCAGACAGACGCCTGCTCTGAGCTGTGTTTGCATCTAACATCTCCAGCAACAGGTCATACAACAGGACAACGTTCTTTCTCTTCATACTGTAGAGGTGTTCCATGCCCTTGTTGCTAAATTCAAGAAGAGAAACCAGATGGATTGTGAGTAACAGGAATTTCGGCCTCATCATTTCATAGAAGTTCTGATTCGCATCGTTGCTTGGTTTAAATTCATTACACAAACGTCACAAAGATACATAAGAGCAGCACGGACACACATCCAATCTGAGTTCCTGCTATAAAACACCTCAAAATATAAACACCTATAAAATCCCCCTATTCAAACCACTAACCTGAGAGAACAAATGTTAATAAGTGGTTACATATGGTTTCTCTATCTGCACCTTCTACTTCTAATTCCCTCCTATCATTAAGAAACTCAGCTTTTATACAAGGATTAATTATGAAGACACTCAACTTTACATGCTATTAAAGTAAGAAAGAACTTTTGGATAAACACACACACACACACACACACACACACACACACACACGCACACACACTGTTTGAGATACCTAAGATGTCGAATGTGTGAGAGCAGCATTAGCAGATGAGCAAGGCGAGCAGACTGCTGCTGCATGGACAGGCCCGTTCTGGAAATGGCCCAAACCAGAGCATCTGTTACAGCATCAAGTAGCCGTAGCAACTGTGTCCTGCTCTCCATCTCCACCTCACACTCTGGGGAGGTCATGTCTAAGGAGAACACACACATACTTTTCACCTCTGAGAAACAAGGGAAGTCATTTAAGAGTTTCATTTTTAAACCATTACCCTAAACCGGACGCTCTAGAACCTTTTTCATGACAATGGCCAACTGCATTTTGGTGAACGTACTGTTGGACAGGATAAAGCGCACAGCCGATATGTTTATGCTGAAAGCACTGACTGTTGTTACGGAGTAAAACATTAAGATAGATAACACACGTTAATAACTTTAATAACTAACTTTATGTTGTTTTGTTTAATAAGAAGTTGCAGTTTTGGATGAATGACAATTTACAAAACATATTCCAGTGAATTTTGGAAGCAAAAGACGTGTACGTTTGAGCCTTATGATGGACTGGCGCCCCGTCTAGGGTTGTTCCTGTTCTTGCAAAGTCCTCCAAAGTGTCCAGGTGGGCACCAGCTGCCCCCCGTGTGGATTAAGTGAAAGATAATGAAAGAATGAAGATGTGTACGTGTGTCGGAGTGGGGCCCCTAAAACATTCTTATCTACTACTGGGGGAAACTGCAGAAAAAGTTGGGAACCATTTCCCTTAACTGTTTCAGCTGAAAGACACCAGTCAGGTGACGTTCAATTACCTGGAAATGCCAAATCAAATTTAGACAAGTGAAATGCACAGACACACTCCGGTCCTAAACACATGAACACATACTGGAGTTCAGAAGGATGAGCGCTTTGAGGCAGACATACTCTTCCTTCTGCAGCTTTAGCTCTCGAAACCTGGAGGAACCGGCAAGGAGAGTGTCAAAGATCTCCATGATCCCCTCAACGCAGCTCCAGTCATCCCTGAGAAAGAGAGAGAAAGAGAGAAATGATTTTTTTTTTTCCGAATAGTTAATACGCGCGCACACACACACACACACACACACACACACACACACACACACACACACACACACACACACACACACACA
>JAUZST010009609.1:0-12876 GCA_034779995.1 Parotocinclus haroldoi | reverse complement strand
CCCTTACCTGGTACCTTAGAGTCACCTTTAAACCTTTCAGCGCCCCACGTGGTGAGTGATCATAAATGCAGCAAAACGTAAATGGCTCCTACAGTAACTGTGTCTCGAGCGCGAATGATGCTTGGTCTGACATTCTGGTCACTATCCGAAATTGTGTTCGCTATCCGGGGCAAGTTTTTAGTGAAATTTTTGGTCGCTATTGAAGCGGTAATGCTAATTATGGCATGTCCATTTTTTTTTTTTCGTATTGCTAGATAATTGAATCACTAACAGATGACTAACCTTCAAATACAAAGTTAACCTACCAAAAAAATAATAAATTCAACGATACGCAGGATGTCAGATTACTGTTCTGTGCCTTATGTGACCTTTCTGCTGAAAGTATTTTCTATATAATAAAAAAAAAAAACAATTTCCATGTTGTAACCTCTATAATTCCATGACATTTTTCCTCATGTTTTAGCTTTGCGTTACGGTATTGTTACAGATGCTTTGGACAGGTACCGTATCAAAGACATAATATTGGTATTATGAAAGCACTAGTAATGAGTCGGTTTGTCATCTTAGAAAACAAACGTTTATTGTGCTGTTGATGTCTGTCAAACGGAGTTGCCAAACAATGAATTGTTGATCTCTGCTATTGTTGTTTCTGCTCTATTAGCAGGCTGTAGAGGTGTGTACCGAGTGACCCCAGCATGCGTGAATATAAGCTTGTGGTCTTGGGCTCAGGAGGTGTGGGGAAATCGGCGCTGGTAAGAGAAACACCTACTGATCATTCATGAAGATGGAACTCAATTATACTCCTTTAATTCTGTCCGTTTATTTAGGCCGTTCAAAACGTTTTTATCTGCTTTAATAAACCAGGCACATTAATACCAACGGCTGTTCAGCTTTCGAATCTGGAGCAAACCTTTTAAAACTAAACATGTACATATCCTCACCAGGATTATGGTAAGAAAGTGAAAGGGTGAAAACAAAAAGCAATAAACGTCCGGCAGTCCGGATTGTGGGTACGGTCTCCATCACCAAACGACACTTGTGTTTGAGGTGATTCTGAATTGTCAGTGACAACCTTGTCCTGTTAGTTGATGAGTAAATGCTTTGTTTCCTTACAACGTTTAGGGAGTTTTTCCTTGCCACCGTCACCCTTGGCTGTTGGCCATAGAACATAACCAATATCGCAAAGCTGCTTTGAGACAATGCTCCATAGTGTAAATAAAAAAAGCGCTAAATAAATAAATATGACCTGACTGAATTTGTTTATGCTATAATGACTGGTGAAGAACAGTGATTTAAACTGCTTCTCTTTCTGATTAGTGGTTAAACAATGAGAAAGTGGGATGTTCTATTCGGCTGGCATTTTAAATAAGCAACGATGTTACAGAAAGACAAGCCATTTGCTCTATAAACTGCATTTACCTCACAGTTTGACAAAGTAATTGCCTACGCTTTCAAAGTGGCATTAGAGCTCGTTAGCTCTGCGTCATTAGTTTCGCCTGCACGTCTCCCATGGAGCTGCAGGGCTGTAAAGACAAGTGGGAGCCCATTCCAATGGCTCTATGACCAAAGTGTTATGATAGAACAACAACCCTGGGGTTAAATGGGCAGATGCAGCTATCTTTATCTCGCTTTCTTGATCAAACCCTCAACTTCAGTGCCAACACTTGTACCTCTCCGACATGGCTGTCTTACTGACATGCTCATGACTTCTGAGTTCAAGGTCTGTACCCCGCTCACAATAAACAAGGGCTATTTAATTGGGGGGGGATAATTCATTTTTGAAATATCCCCTAATTTTGTGAGCAGCCTAATATGACAGTTCTCAGAAGGGTGGCTGTTCGGCTGTGCTGAACGTTACATTTTTGTGAATGCACTTGTGTTTGCTCCGTCTATGCGGCGGGCATGTTTACACATCCCCGGCTGGATGGCGTTCGCTGAGATGCTTTGTATTTATTTGTAGTATTAATCACCCTTGGCGACGATCATTTTTTCGAACGGCTTGTACAACTTAACGGTTCTCTGTGTTCGTCTGACTAGAAACGAAGCGAAATCATTTAGAAACTGGAACTCTTCTATACAAGCTAGTCCACTTTTTAAAAATTTAAGTGCTATTTCAGATATGTTTATTTGTAGTTAAGTGGCGATATGTCATACAGGCAGACACTGGAGGCTAGTGCATGCCGGTTAAAAGACGTTTATTAAGAATAAACCAGTCAAGTCCAGGCTTAATAAAACATTATCGATCAAGCAGAATGTCTGTGCTGTCAAACACTAAAAAACATTATGTACACAGTCCACAACCAGATAAGCAGTCGGAATCCGAACATGAGGCAAGAATTAATCAATATATTCATAAACAATGTAGGAGTGCTGAAACAATGATACTTCGCAAAGAAACTGTGAATGTGCAGCGCTAAATAGGTGTAAATGTTAAAAGGTAGCGCTGTGCATTTTAAAGTGACAAGGAAAAGGAACTTGATAGAACGTACTTACCGATCATTTGCATATCTTCGCAGGCTTCTACACACCTGTCCTGAATGTGGGGATTTTTTATTTTAAAAGTTGGAATAAAAACAGCACCGTGATTAGTCAGTTCTCTGGAAAAATCCAAAAAAAGCGTTTCTGTTAAAACAGTGTTTTCAACATAATTACTTTTGTAAACGTCAGCACATTTTGAAATTTGATGCCTGCAGTGTACTGGGGCTGAGTTTGTTTTTTTTGTTTGTTTTTTTTGGCCACCGCGTTTCATCACTTTTTCAGTGTTTGTGGAGTCTTTGCTCGTGTTAGCTGGACACAAGACGGTTCAGCCAGCACACATTCGCAGTTTTTTATAAAGATTTTTCATGTAGCACGTGCAGAATGAGGCCTGGCATATTACTGCAATAACCCAGGATTTCCCAGGAGAAAAAAATACACATGTATTTAAAAAAAGAAAAAGAAAAATCACAATATATTATTATACCTGACGTTCGTCTTTCAGTTTGCTTTTATTTAGTGACGCCTTTATTTTTTTTTAACCATCTCTGTTTTTCCCACAGACAGTCCAGTTTGTTCAGGGAATATTCGTGGAGAAATATGACCCCACAATAGAAGATTCATATAGAAAGGTATGGCAAGGGTTTGAAATTTTGTTCGTCCTTTTCCCCCCCCGTTTAATCTTTAAGCTCCCACAGTAAATTCAGTGGCCTTGACTCGTGCTTTTTTTATTTTTATTTTTTTAACTATTTATATATGTGGTTAAATAGTGATTTACTTTTGCTTGTGTGTGTTAGGGCTGTGCCGTTTGTATAGTATCCAATAATATCTTAATTGATGTTTTAATGATGCGTGTGCTGACATCACACACAGGTACTGGACTATGGACCAGGAGGTCCAGGGTTCAAATCCCACCTCTGCCACAGTTGGGTCCCTGAGCATGGGATTAGGATTGCTTGGATTGTAAGACTGTATTCGTTGTAAGTCACCCCGGATAAGGGCGTCCGCCATATGACAAACGTAAATGTAACAATTAGTTGAATACGAATGCACTGCTCAGAAAAAAACGTTTAATTATGGGACATTTAATTTTGAAACGGCACCTATTTTTTGTGAGCAGTTTAGTTGAAAAGTGCTCCACCACAACATGAATTACGATATTCGGTGCTGTGGATGGGTTAAGTACTTTGTTATGGTGGCGCTTACATGAAATTTCTTAATATTTTCAGTGCAGGACCTTTTAAAAAAAAACAAAGTGCTTTAACTTTTAAATGCTGACATGATAGGATTTCATGGCTTTTAATCGTGTTCAGAATTCTGCTTATTATTGTTATTCGGATAATTATACACGTAGTCCACATACGCAACGTTTTTTTTTGTTTTAATTGAACAAAAACCTTCTATTTTCATTCCTCCAGGGGTCGTTACTGATGAATTTGTAAAACAAAACGTAAAGGCTGCCTTGCATGGAGAGGAAATTGCGTTGCTGGGACCGTATTTATTTATTTATTTTTTTGGGGGGCTAGCTATGTCATGCTGTTAAAATATTGGCGCGCATGTTGTGCATTTCATAAATCCTGAAGAAAGGTGCCGTATAATTTGCGCTACTGCTGTATTTTGCACTGCGCACGCGTCACTTTCAGATCAAATTTTTTCATCTTCATGTTCTCATTTCATTTTATCGTTTATTTTTGTTTTCATCAGGAATCGGGGAATTTTAGAACATAGTGTGTGCTTTACTTTTAAATTGCAGAAGTGTGCAGACATACTTGACTTGCTTTCTTTTTCATGTCTTCATTCCTGCGTTATTGCTTATTTAATTCAGTGATTTTTTTTTTTTATCTTTCTCGTTCTAGCAAGTGGAAGTGGACGGACAGCAATGCATGTTAGAAATCCTCGACACAGCAGGCACAGTAAGTGCAGTGCAGCCTTGTAGCCGTGCAGTTGCCAGTTGGGTCCAGGGTTAACACTGTACGTGTTTCAGCTGTAATAAAGATTCTTAAACACAGGTTTATCTCTGTGTGTGACACAGGAGCAGTTCACAGCGATGAGGGATTTGTATATGAAGAACGGACAGGGCTTTGCTCTGGTCTACTCCATAACGGCACAGTCAACCTTTAATGACTTACAGGACCTGAGAGAACAGATCTTAAGAGTCAAAGACACGGAGGATGTAAGAATATGCCGCGTTTCTTTCATTGAGCTGCTGGTTTATCTGATTTGAAGAAATAAGCACCGTTTCCTATAATAAACAAGAATTCGGCTGTAAAATCAAGTGGTCATTTTGACCTCTCCTCTCATCGAACCCAAGGACTGAGATTTGTGGCAATGCCATATGTACTGGCTCTCGCAATGCACAAATGAAGTGGAAACCATGGCCACGTGGCTCATCTGAGAGATGTTCTGATAATAAAAGGAATGACAATGTTAGAATTCATTATACACTGGCATTGAGTTGTTCGATCAATTTCTTCGCTCTCTTGGTGAGGCTTGTCATATCACTGCTATGCCCCTGACACCCGCTCTCCTTCCCTCCCTCGGGCACCCAGGTCTCGAGCGTGTATAGCTGACGTGTCATCATGGATGGCAGATCACCACCTTAAGCTAAATCCTGGAAAGACAGAAGTCTTACTCTTCTCAGGTGACTCTTGTCCTCTCAGTCGACAAGGCTAGGATCTCCCCCTCTGTCGTGGCTCGAAACCTGTCGCTTCCTTCTTTACAACATCAGAAGGATCCGTCCGTTTCTTTCCACAGAGGCAAATCAGATTCTGGTTCAGTCCCTCGTCATTTCGAGACTGGATTACTGTAACTCCCTCTTAGCGGGGCGGGGCTTCCTCTGACCGCTGTACGATCCCTACAGCTGATCCAGAATCCAGCTGCGAGACTTGTGTTCAATGTTCCCAAGTTCACACACTACCCCGCTGCTCCCATCTCTCCACTGGCTCCCTGTAGCTGCTCGGATCAGATTTAAGACTCCGATGCTTGCTTACAAAGCTAAAAATGAGCCTGCACCCTCCTACCTTGCTGCTCTTATCCCACCCTGCACTGCACCTCGCTCACTCCGGTCCTCTAGCACTGCTTGACTGGTCCCCCTGTCTCTGAGGGGACGAGGAAGGCCTTTATCTAGACTCTTCTCTGTTTTGGCTCCTAAGCGGTGGAATGAACTTCCCCTCAATGTTCGAACAGCTGAGTCTCTGGCTATCTTTAAACGCTGTTTGAAGACCCATTTATTCCGCACCTACCTCAACTAAACCCCCACCCTTGTCCTTCTATCTCTAAAAAAACACTTCTACAGTTTCAGAAGTGTATTCTTGTTTAGATTCCTTATTATTAAGAATGGATTATGTTACTGATGTCTTAAAGCACTTTTGTAAGTCGCTCTGGATAAGGGCGTCTGCTAAATACTGTAAATGTAAATGTAATCTACATGACTCCTTAATGGGCTGTTACGGTAAATCACTATGCAATTATTGTCACATACCTTCTAAACATAATATGTTTAAATTAGATTTTTGGACAGTATTTAATGTTGTCAATGACATTGCACTCTAATGTTCGAATGAACTTGCAAATGTAAATGAGTTGATTAACTCTGAAAAGCAACTGTTCTCTTTGGACATTATTGTAATTTCACAAAATAAACATAAATAAACCAAACTAAACATAGCCACAACACAATTTGTAAACTGAACTGAAAAAGTTACACAAACCTAGCCACGGTGCACTTGTGTATGGCTCATAGCTGGTCTTTGTACAGTATGTGTGGTAACAAGAGGAGTGTGAAAATATAGTTAAATGTCTTTTAACTTTTGACCGCGGCTGTATATTTATAATGACATAGTCACTCCTAGTTCCTCTAAGTGTCTACATTTACATCTTAAGGCTCTAAGTTACATCTGTTTTCACATACACGCAAAGTATAGATGTGTATAGCAAGTTTATTTTCTTTGGCAGTATAAGCATTCTGTTACTGTACAAAAGCTATTTAGCTATCAGCCATGTCTGTGTTGTTTTGGGGTAGCACAGATATTGCATTCTGCACGACTTTTGTGTATTTGTGGGTTTACTCTGGGTACTCTGGTTTCAAACCACAGTCCAAAGACATGCATTAGGTTAATTGATTACATAAAACTTGAACAATCTGAGTATTTATGACTAGTTTCAAAGTAACCTTGTGTATCAATGTGGTCTTTTGTCTAATAATTAGCCATTGATGCTGAAAGTGACAGTAATTACACCAAATAGACAATATTTACAAACCAAGCAGACAAAAAAAAAGTTTTGGAAAGTATTACAGATACTTGCACTATATAACCGAAACAACAAATGAATTTGTGTAAATTTATAGAATGTGATACAGGATTAATTCTATGATAATTGGTATTAACTGTAGGCCTAATTCTGACATACATGCAGCATTGGCACATAGATATAATGTTGACTGATCAAGATCTTGATGTGAGCGATTTCCAGACATTGCAGAGCATTTGGGATGATCTTTTATCAACTGGGTGTTCTTACTGACCCATTTGCCTACATACATGCTGGATGCACAAGTGCAAGCCCAAGGATTTTCACTGAGATATATGAATTTCAGAGCTCTTAGAGGCTCCAATGTCCCATTTTCCAGTGACTGAAGTTGGTTCGATTTGAGATGTAGCTGCTCCAAATTAATCAGTCCTTGAAATTGTGAAGGTGAAAGATGGTGGAGCTTGTTGTTCTCCAGATCAAGATCTTGCAAAGAGGTCAGTGATAAGAACACTTCTCTGGGCAGGTGGGACAAGTAGTTGTTTTGCAGAAAGAGTTTTTGCAGGCTTCCCAGAGTTCGGAATATGCTGTGTGGTAGTTCAGTAAGCTGATTGAAACTCAGGTGCAATTCTCTCAGTATAGCTAGATCTATAAAGTCATCAGTGGACACAGAACTTAAATAATTGTTGGCCAAGTCAAGTGATTTTAAGTTTTTAAGCCCTGCAAAAAATCTAACTGGGAGGACTTGAATTCTGTTATGATTTAGCCAAAGCTCCCGTAGGTCATGAAGTTCCGTTAACATCTCTGTGTAGAGAACAGAAATGCTGTTGTTGCTTAGTCTCAGAGACCGAAGTCTTTTAAGGCCTCTGAAAGCAAACTTTGAGACATCGTAAATATGATTGTTCATCAGATGAAGTTCTTTTAGATGCTGTGCTTTCTGGAGTAAGTTATTAGGAATCCTCAACAGAGCATTGCTGTTTAAATAAATGTGTTGCAGCTTCATCAATGTTTTGAAGAAAAATGAGTTGAGCTCAGAGATGTTGTTATAGTCCAGCTGTAAATCTTTGAGTTCTGTTAGTGGGTGGAACAGTTTGGGTAAGATGGCAGAGATATCATTACTGTCAAGCTGTAACACTCTTAGATTGGTCAAATTATTAAACAGGTCTGTGGGTAGTGATGTCAGAGAATTGTTGTACAAATTAAGAACCCCTAGATTTCCCAAGTCTTGAAAAACTCTTGAGGGCAGATCCTGCAATTTGTTAAAGCTCAAATCTAGTTCTGCAAGCTGGGAAAGTCCAGCCAGGGAGTCCTGGTGTAAAGTAACCAGGTGATTACTGCTTAAATCCAATTTTCTCAATTCAAAAAGTCCAGAAAATGCATTTTCAGGGACAACTGTGATAGCGTTTTCCTGCAAATAGAGACTGGTGAGATTGGACATATCCTTAAGAGAAGC
This sequence comes from Parotocinclus haroldoi, assembly GCA_034779995.1. Taxonomy (NCBI): domain Eukaryota; kingdom Metazoa; phylum Chordata; class Actinopteri; order Siluriformes; family Loricariidae; genus Parotocinclus; species Parotocinclus haroldoi. Next base: position 4,700 of record JAUZST010009609.1, on the reverse strand, counting down.
AACAGGCACTGTGGTGAGTCTATTTCTACTGAGATCAAGGTGTTGTATATTCAATTTGTTGTACGACTGGATGGGTCTGATCATATTAGTACAGCTTTCAAACATGCTCTTTTCCATCATCGTACTGATACTATTGCTCAGATGGAGTTTGCTTTGGTCTTTTAGGTGTTTCATATCATCAGGGAATGGTTGTGTTATGTTGTGAAGGACCTGGGAACTGTTTGTCATGATGTTGCTCCTGTTGAACCGCTCTAGCTGAGTTAGTATTGTGCATAAAAATGAGTTGAGCTGTAAATCACTGGATTCCATCAATGCATGGAATAGATTTGGTAAAATGATGGAAATGTTATTGCTATCTAGATGTAGCTCTCTTAAATTGGTTAAATTGTTAAAGGAACCTTTGGGAAGAGATGTCAGACCATTATAGTGCAATTTAAGTATCTTCAGTTTGGCCAAGTCTTGAAACATTGAGGTGGTAAGATTCTGCATTTGGTTGAAGCTTAAATCCAACTCAACAAGACTGAAGAGAGATGCCAAGGACCTCATATGTAAACTTAACAGGGCATTGTTGCTCAAGTCCAATTTCTTCAGTGCAGTTAGGCCAGAAAAAGCATTTTCAGATAGAAATGTGATTCTATTTTTCTGTAAGTAGAGGATTTTAAGATTTGGGGTATTTGTAAAGGTGGGTACATTGGTTAAATAGTTTTTACTGACATCAAGATGAGTTAGGGCCAGTGCACCCTTCAGTGTTCCTTCCTCTAGGCTTTTTAAAAGATTGTCTGACAAGCACAGCTTTTTCAGCTTGCTACAATTTGTGAACACATCCTTGTCTATAGCCTCAATTCTGTTGCTTTTCAGGTGAAGCACCTGAAGTGTAGCAAATCCTTGTGAAAGCTGGGATTTGAAATCATGAGGGGACAGTGTTGGCGGTGGTCTTCTCATAAGAAGTCCACTTGATAATTTCCTTATGTTATTGTTGCTCAGATCCAGGTGTTTAAGCCTTCTTAGACTTGCTAATGAGTACAAGTTGAGCTCTGATATTAGATTATTGTCTAACTGTAAAAGCTTAAGTTTGGAAAGTGGTTTAAATAAATTAGGTTGGATGGTCTGAATTTTGTTTTGGTCAAGTTGTAATTCTTTTAGCTTTTTGCAGTTATTAAAAATGCCTTTTGGGAGTGAGGTTAATGCATTGTGATATAGAATCACATTCTCTAGTTTACTCAGATCTTGAAAAACGGATGCTGATAGATTTCTCAACTTATTAAAACTCAAATCTAGTTCCTCAAGCTGGTATAAACCTCTTAGCGACTCACCATCTAAAACATCAAGTTGGTTATAGCTCAGATCCAGTTCACGTAGTGCAGTTAGACCAGAGAATGCACGTTGGGGAACAAAAATAATGGCATTTTTCTGAAGGTAGAGGCTTGTCAGATTTAAAATATCTCCAAGTGCATCAGTAGGAACTGTGATGAGCCTATTTTTACTGAGATCAAGATCAATCAGGCCTTGTGCACCCCTGAATGTACTTTTGTTCAGATTTTTTAAATGGTTGTTGGATAGGTATAGTTTTTTCAGATTGGCACAGTTTTCGAATACGCACAAATCTATTGCCTCCAAGTTATTACTGTTTAATAAGAGCTCACCAAGTGCAGACGCTCCCTCAAAAGCACCACAAAACAATGTATGTATCTGGTTGAAGGACAAAATAAGTGTTTCGAGATTTGTCAAATCATGAAGTAACTTCTGTGGAACAATCTTAATGTTGTTTTCACTAAGATCCAAAAGTGTGAGATTTTTCAGTTTCTGAAATTGTCCACTTGCTAGAGTATGAAGTCTGTTTCCTTTTAAAAATAGCTGGGAAAGGCCTCTCATGTCTGGTAAACTGTTACCAGATAGCCACTCGCCAAGGTGGTTGCTGGTGAGATCAAGGACTGCAAGTTCTTCCAAACCTTCACTGGGAAGATCCTGGATCCAGTTGTGACTAACATCTAGGCTTTTGATGCCTTGCAAAGGAGAAGGCAGTTTCTGAAGATTCTTGCTGGAACAAATTGTAATGGTATTTTTCTCACACTCACAAGGAATCACACAAGCTCTAGCTGTCGCAGTGACTGCCGTTGCCAAGAGTAAAATTGTAAGCATAGTTGAAAACATTTACCTGAGAGGGAGTAAACAAGAGAGAGAATCATAAATGCAAAATCTTATATGGAATTGTAATAAGACACAGGTCATCATTAAGTGATGTTAATAATATAAATGCTGAACTCGTACAATTAAAGTTTCAATTGATTCATCATTAAATCTAAGTATTTAATGAGAACGTTTAAAAAGTAATTCATAGAAGCCTTTTGACAGTTATCAGACAGAGCTGTACAATAACATTTTTATTAATAACAAAAATATTTACTCTCCTAAATAAACTCTATATTTAGAGGAAAACTCTCTGAAATTACTAACAGCACAGACTAATTATGAATTTTATAATTTGCTTTAGACTTTATATTTTCTATATTTCTGGGATAAATGTGAGTTTAAACCTCATTTCATCAGATTTTTAGAAGACCTAAAACTTCTGTAAGTAGAGGATTTTAAGATTTGGGGTATTTGTAAAGGTGGGTACATTGGTTAAATAATTTTTACTGACATCAAGATGAGTTAGGGCCAGTGCACCCTTCAGTGTTGAAGAAATCCTATTTATAACACATTGGGAGAAGTATTATGACCATTCATGGCTGTGTATTGAGTTATTTTGAGGGCACAGCAAATTTATTCTGTTATATAAGCTGTAGAGTGAATGCTTATCTTGTGTCATATCTTCAGTTTTGTCCCATAAAAAGATGAATGGACTTTATGAGATGCTGAATTGTTGTACAAGTCAAATATTGAAATAAAAATTGTTCATACATTTGCCACTCACAGATCTGTAATATTGGACTCCCTTGATCTACTTTTAGGACTGAATGTCAGGTGGTGTTTTAAGTTATATTTTAGCAGGAATGTAGACATCATGATACATAGATTAACAATAATTACTATCTATAAGTAAATAATAAATACTTACCAATAATCCACAAGCAGAATGCAGTTTTTTGTTGTAGAAAATAAATGAAAATCAGTAAGGTGCTCTCTGTGTTATTTCTGAACATAGACTTGCTCAGACTGATGTCAGCATGTTATAATCAGGAAAACCACTTGTTACATCCTTTGTATCTGCCCACAACAAAGGCTTTACTTCACAAGACCAAATGTTTTCAAGGTTAAACTTGAAATGCATTCATTTCTGAGAAGGATGTGGACTGAATATTTGCTTACCATGCATTACATGTTTTCACTGTCATTTAGGTACATTTACACTGCTCACAAAAATTTGGGGGTATTTTATTATGGGATATTGCATTTTGAAATATCCCCTTATTTTTGTAAGCTGTGTACATACAGTGTAAAAAAATAAGTTTTATCACTTACAAAGAATGGTGAGGTCTGTAATTTGTATTGCAGTTGCACTTTAACTGTGAGAAATCCAGAAAAAACACATTGTATAAACTTTGTTTTGCCGAACCCACACACAGGAAGACACAAAATCACTGTGTAGTGAGGCTGAGCATGTTAGAGTGTGGATGTACCATGCTGACGCTACCAGTTCAGATCAATCTTTTATTAGCTATTAGTTAAGCTTTTAACACGCAGTGAAGTGTCACACTGACAAAAATACTTTTTAGCTCTAACTCAATCCCACTCCAGCCCTCCTGCAGCATCAGGTGAATTCTGTGGAGCTCTAGAACACCTTTCTCCCCCTCTTATGGGCCTAGTCCCACACCTCTAAGTGGATTCTACCATTCCCATTTCCCATGGTGTGCCTTCATTTCTGACTGATGAAGTTACTTTACAATCTTTTACTTGACAAATATTGAATCAATATTAGCTTTTGGGCTAGGAAGAGTCTAAAACATGCTTAACGTGTTGCGACAACACATGTTGACATTGAATACGATGCAAAACAGAATACAATGATTTGCAAATCCTTATCAACCCATATTCAGTTGAATACACTACAAAGACAAGAAGGTTAATGTTCAACCATATAAACTTTATTGTTTTTTTGCAAATATTCACTCATTTAGAATTTGATACGTGCAACACATCAAATTGTTCGGACACAAAGAGTTGGGACAGGGACAACAAAAGACTGAGACATGCAAAAAAAACCACCTGTGTGTAACATTCCATATGTGAACAGGTTAATTTTGAACAGGTGAGTGTCATGATTTGGTATAAAGGGCGCATCCCCAAATGGATCAGTTGTTCACAAGTAAGAATGGGGTGACATTCACCACTTTATGAACAACTGCATGAGCAAAAAGTCCAACAGTTTAAGAAGAACATTTCTCATCGAGCATTTGCAAGGAATTTAGGGATTTCATCATCTACTGTCCATAATATCTTTAAAAGATTCAGAGAATCTGGGAAAATCTTTGCAAGTAAGCAGCAAGGCCGACAACCAGCAGTAAATGTCCATGACCTTTGATCCCTCAGGAGGCACTGCATTAAAACTGACATAATTCTACAAAGCAGATTCCAAAAAAGTTGGGACACTAAACAAATTGTGAATTGAATGCAATGATGTGAAGATGGAAAATGTCAATATTTTATTCGTAATAGAACATAGATGACAGATCAAAAGTTTAATCTGAGTAAATGTAACA
>JAUZST010009608.1:0-12877 GCA_034779995.1 Parotocinclus haroldoi | reverse complement strand
TACATAAATACACACCCACACACACACACACACCCACACCCACACACACACCCACACACACACACACACACCCACACCCACACCCACACCCACACACACACCCACACACACACCCACACACACACCCACACACACACACACACACACACACACACTTTGGACTGTGGGAAGAAACCAGAGTACCCAGAGTAAACTCACACAGACACAGGGAAGACATGCAGACTCCACACAGCAATTATACAACTGAAACAATAACTAGATCTACTGACTTCCATGAAAAAGATCTAGCTGGCTCTAGTTTCCATGTTACATAAATTAACAACTAAGGATAACGGTTATTACTTCTGAAAATATAAAAAAAATGCACATGTATTGCTCATCAAATGACGTGAGCAATCAGAGGGAACTCTATGTATTTAAATGTACTTTAATGAATAAATTGACCCGCCTAAGCACAAACATGAACCAATAGAAGTCATTGGACTATAAAAGTATGTGCTCAGTAACTGGCTTGTTACTACATGTTTCCTGTATTCATGCATTGGTCTATCTCTGTTAAGGGTCAAGCAGTAGAGTTCTCCTCAGTTTGGTGCAAAGAAGTCTAGATGAGAGTGCAATAAATGAATATTCAGTATATGTAACAGTCAAGTTCTTTAGATGCCTGAAGGAGATTTTCAACCAACATTTCATAGTTGTCTACCCTGGAAATGTGTTACCACTAACTGGAATGTTGCCACTGCGGTTTTTTTTCCTGCCATGCAGCAAATGGTGAAGCTCCCCATCTTGCAGAAGCACACAAATCTTTGCTTTGGAAATTTGCAAAAGGAGCTATTTTAATGCTTCTGAATGTTTTTTGTCCATTGGATTGGTGGTAGCAGTAAAAATAGGGTTTTTTTCCCAGGCTGCAGCGAATGTGAGTCCTCAGTGTCTTTTCTTGAAGTGTCCTTCTCTTGTTTGACTGACCCATTCACATAGCAATAATTTGTGTATCCACCCTGGAGACCAAGCAGGAGGGCAACCACCTTCAAGCCACCACAGAGGCACCACTGGTGTTGATCATAGCTTATCCACCTCACTTTTGTGACTGAAAAGTCACTTCACTACAGATCTTATTTACTTTATTGATGCAAATCCAAGGCATCGTTGAATAGATGAACGATGATATTCATATCCAAACGTAAAAATGCCGCCTGGCTGTCTGATAGAGGGAGAAAGTGACAGTGATTATGCAATCTTTGCCTAGAGTTATATCAAATTTACAGATTTATTGAACGATAAATGTTGTCGTCACATTGTCTGATGTCCCTCTCCATGTCTCTCTGTTTTTCTTTCTATTTTTTATTTATTTCTATTATTATTTTATGAATTTTTTTTGTCCGTCATTGTTTTTTTTCGTGTCCAAGAGTTTGTTTTTGCCTCTTGCCAGGCTGCCATTGTAAATAAGAAACTGTTCTTAATGACCTGCCTGGATAAAATAAAGAATTTTATTTATAAAGGCTGTGAGAAATATCCACACAAAATGAGAACCAATATCAAGATACAAACATTATGTTTGTTTGTTTATTTATTTTTGGGTTGCTTAACGGCGCTATCTGCATCAGTGGCCATTTCAGCAACACACACAAGGTTAGATCAGAGCTAGTTAAACACACACACAAAAACACAAACACACAAGTCAATTCCTATTTAGAGTAATCAATTAACCATGATGCAAGTCTTTGGACTGCGAGAGGAAACCTGGAGTACCTGGAGTAAACCCACGCAGACACGTGGAGGACATGCAAATACCACACGGAAAGAACCCAGGCCGCTCCTCCCTGGAATTGAACCCAGGACCATCTTGCCGTAAGGAGGTGGTGCTACCCACCGAGCCACCGTGCCGCCCAAAACATCATGTACACATCATTTCCATTTTCAAGTTCAACTCTTTCCAGGTCTGAACCAATTTGGCCGTAAGCTAGCGTTACAGATCTTTACTGGGGATCATTATCAGCACTCCAGCAAGACATGATGATGATGATTTAATTCAATGTTTAGTATTACTATTTAAAAAAAACTGCGTAATTCGTATTTTAATCAAATACATGGACCAAAACGTACAATATAGCTAGGGTGTTTACTTAAGGAGAGGAGGAGGAGTATTTTGCAGTTCATGCTACGATGCTTACGGTTGCAAAAACGGCTTCGGTATCGTCTTTTATACATGTGGGGAAAGCAAATGTTTAATTTTTTTTAACAAAGTTACTACAATTCAACAAAACGGTGTAGTTTAAACACCGTCACTTGATATAGCTACAACAACAGCGACACACAACTACAAACAAGCTAAGAAACCGCTGGTACCTGAGACCACCAAGGCTTCGTTTGGTCCAACCGTATGGCAGTTTCCCATGTTTCTGTCCCTCTCGCTGCTTTAAATTAAATATCCAACGGATAGAGAAGCTCTTCGACTCGTTATCCGCGATAATTCATAAAAAAAAAATGGCGAGGCGTGCGCTCACAACGCTACCGATCTCGTCAAGCCCGAGTTTACGTTACACTGACCACGCCCACCGATTTACCAAAAAGCCTCGCCTCTTAACCCAGACTCCGCCCACATGTGCAGTAACGTCAGTACGTGCTCTGATGCCCTGGTAATATAGCAGATCTTTACATTCGACAAAGACGTTCATTTTTCACGTTACAAAAGCATGCACTGGGTCAAATAGTGCCTCTAAAAGAGTTCCAGTGTGGTTGTGAATATACTTCTCACAAATATTAGACGATATTTCATTATGGGATATGGGGGGGGCGGAGGATATGGCAGCTGGTGCCCACCGGGAACTCTGGGTGTAAGAGCAGGAACAACCCTAGACTGGGCGTAAATCCATCGTAGGGCACACACACAGGGGTAGCAGGGGTACACCGGAGGGTAGCAAAGCAGCCTCACAGCAAGAAGGTTCCGGGTTCAATCCCAGGGTGGAGCGGCCTGGGTCCTTTCTGTATGGAGTCTACATGGCCTCCACGTGGCTGCGATGGTTTACTCTGGGTACTCTGGTTTCCTCCAACAGTCCAAAGACATATGTGTTAGGTTAAGTGGTGTCTCTAAAGTGGCCTTAGTGTGTGACTGTGTGCATGACACAGAGAGAAACGGAGAGAGAGAGACAAAGAGAGTGAGAGACGACCAGAATTAAGCAAGAATTAAAATATTGGAATGAATGAATGACTTTCCATATCCGGTTAATTCAATCACTGACAGGTAACACCACTGGACATATCGCTAGTCCAGCACCTACACATGCACACACATTCAATCACTCACACTGGAACACTTAAGAGACACCAGTTGACCTAATGTGTGCCTTGCACAGAAGCAGGAATCCAGAGTACCAGAAAAACGTACTTACATACTAACAATGTTTGATACGGTAATACATACTAACATATTGGATGACAAAAAGTATAGCAAGATAGTCACAGCCCTAGTCGGGATTTTACTTACAGATCCGTTTAAATAAAGGGAACTTTTTGCAGAAGTTATGTTTTTACCCAGCTGACAAACTGAAAGTTGTCTGTGTTTAATTTCCAGTTGTTTTACAGAATTTACACTGTGTAAAGGTGTTATACAATCATGCAACGCAATCAACCATCTGAATATTTTCCATCCCCTTATGGCTCCACCGCTGAACCCCTCTTGAGCCTCCTCCAAAATATCTTTCTACATGTAGGAAATATGATGAAATGTTTACTTGCTCAGGGATCCAGGGTGCGTCTTCCGAACGCCAAGTGTCTTGAGTGATCGGCTTTTGCAGCAAAAGGTGTTTAAGTAATTATTTTGTTGCTGTAATGTTGGAAAGTTAAGCAAGTTAAGCACCTATTACGTGGGGTGTCCATCTGTACCTATTATCTTAGATGAAATAATTGTCCTTTGTTTGCCAGTATAATTCACACATCCTCGATGTGGCTGATTTTAGATTTTTCTTCTTGTTTGTAGCTGATGCTCTTAATTCCAAGGTCAGTTAAGGACGATGTTTATCCGGTACCTCTGTTATTTAGTCCATTTCCTGTAGATGACTGTGAATCAAATCCCATCTTAATTATAAAAATCAACCACTGAAATACCTACATATATGGTGCTTTAGCTGAAATAAATTGCGCAGTTCACACCTCTTGTGTGGTCAGGGCAAAATACTTGATTGAGCACACATGCCTATTTCCATTAATGAATTAATATTAATTTTATCATAGAACCGCTGCCTCACAGCAACAAGGTAATGGGTTCAAGCCCAGGATGGAGCGGTCTGGGTCCTTTCTGTGTGGAGTTTACATGTCCTCCCCATGTCTGCTTGGTTTTACTCTGGGTACTCCGGTTTCCTCCCACAGTCTGAAGACATGCATGTTGGGTTAATTGGCTCTTAGTGTGTGACTGTGTGCATGACTGTGTGTGTGTGTGTGTGTCCCATGTAGGGTTGTTCCTGCCCTTGCGCCCAGAGTTGAGAGTTGAGAGTTAATTAATGATTTAATCCTAAACATAGGCTTCTCTTTGCCAGTATCAAACAATTACGATTTATTGTATATGATTACCACCTAGTGGACGACTGGGGTATTTTGGTGTAATGCAGACGAGTCCGAATGAACCGTCGTTACCTAAGACTAACCCTTCGAATTTGTTAGACAAATATTCGGGGTATATAAATGCTAAACCACTTTAAACTCTAAACGCAAGTTAAAATTCACACATACAAAATAACTGCACACAGTAACATCGCCTTGACCGGCCAGTCTGTCAGACGCCTTGTTATACGTCACAACACTGCAGCCATTTTTAGCCATTATTTAACACCACCCTGCTGGATAGGCAGACAGGTCGTTATGCCCTCGAATCTATACCAGTTAAAAGTGACCCAACAACCTAACTTTGGACTGTGGGAGGAAGCCAGAGTACCCGGAGTAAACCCAGACACAGGGAAAAAATGCAGAGGCCACATGGAAAGGACCCAGGGTGCTACACCCTTTGATTGAACCCAGGACCTTGTTGCAGTGTAACTGTTAACACAGCAACATTAATACTGCGCAAAGTCCAGTTCTTGAACTTTCCCACTCATTCTTAACATCTCAATTCTATTTAACGTTGTAAATGTTCCAACTGACTGTTTTAAACATGTGCCAATTTTAGTGTATGCTGCTGCCGGGAAACTGTTTAAACGAAATTCCTTTAATAAATCCTTAACCCTCAGTGGTTGTGAATAGGTTCTGTGATAATAATCAACAAGTAACTGCATTTTCTCTTTTCTCTCCGAGCTGATGTTCCAGTACCTGTTCCAGCCCTCCAAAGGACTTCTCGCTAAGGACTCGGATGAAATATTCGCAGATATACGCACCTATTACATTATTCGATTTAACTGTTATTATTTACTTAATTCCACTATTAATACAAACGTAACTATTTCAGGTACCATCTAGGCCACCCAAGTTGCATGGGTCTCTTTTTAAGTCTTGGTTCTCCCAAGGATTCTGCCTTACAACATTCAGGGAGTTCTTTCCTTGCCACTGCCACCCTAGGCTTGCTCAAATTGGAATTAGACATAGATAATAGAATGTTGTAAAGCTGCTTTGAGACAATGCACCTTTGTAAGAAGCGCTATATAAATAAATAAGACTTGACCCCTTGTGCTGTAAGTGGCCACTTGAGTCGAAAGAAGGAGCTGATTGAAAGGTTGATCGACCGCAATTTATTTGGAAGCTTTTGTACATGATGCAGCAGCTGGATCCCACAGTTGTCTCTTATTCTCTTATCGGTAGAAGATCCATGTCTAACAGATGCAAACGTGCTCAGTTTACAGACCAGAAACGCTTCAAACCTGACAGCAAGCCTGCTGTTTCTATGATGTACTGGTCCAGTCTTAATAATTTAGCTCTTGCCAAAATTCTCAAGTCTTTAAACCTGCCTCTATATGGCTGAGCACAGACCGGTCACTTACCAACCTTTCTCCAGACCTTCACAAGCACAATTGTCACAAGATAATCTTATGTTATTTATGGTTTGCTCTGTGATTGGCGTTATAACCAGTAGGGAGAATACAAGTGCAAAAGGTTCTATTTTGCATTTAGCTCAACTTAAAAGACAATATTTTTATCGAACTATAATGACCAAAATAAAAAAAGAAAAACACGAACCAGTTGATGACCAAACTTTCCTCCAGTCACCTGGCCAAACCTACACTGAGCATTTGTGGGGGCACTTGAGGAAGCTCATAAAAAGTAGGGGAGAACTAAAAATCCCACAATGAAATATCCCCTACAAATGCATATAGAGTACCAGTCAAAAGTTTCAGCACACATACTGAAAATCGTGTACTTTTCCTGTAACATAACTAATGTTAAAATTCCAGAAAATTGCTTTAAGATGCGTGAGCTGAGTTCATCCATGTAAATGGGAATTCAAGGAACACACTCGGAAAGGAATCCTTGTTTTATCTCGTTTAAAAAAAAAAATAAATTAGGCCACGATTACGTTAAGAAAGTGCAGCCAGTGATTTGGAAAAGAGCAAAAGCTTCCACAAGTGCAGTAGCCAAAACCATCAAGCACGATGATGAAACCGGCTCTTATACAGATCTTAGGAAAGGAAGCCCATGTGCTACCTCTGCTGCAGATAACAGGCTATCAGAGTCACTAGCTTAGCTGTAGCATAAAACACACTACATCAAACTGATTTGTACTTTTACTTTACTGCTTCAAGGACTTTAGTGCAACTTGCAAGGAGAACAGAATAGCTAAAATAACAAAGAATGCATTAAAAGCAGTCACGTCCAAACTTTTGACCGGCACCCTATGTGGAGAGAATTTGATTCTCTTCGGGTTAGCTTCGTATAATAATAATAATAACCATAATAACCATAATAATAATAAGCTTAATTAATATAGTGCCTTTCTCAAACCCAAGGACGCATTGTATCACATGTATTAAGTGTCAGACTCTGTAAGAGACAATCAGAAAATAGACAATCACATCTTTTATGATCTTTTAATTCATGAGAATATCAGTCAGATCTGGTTCTGTACACACAAACACATATGGGTCTTCTTTAAATGTGCAACACGTGCAAGGAAGGCACATGGCCCAAGGAAAAGATGTCACGTCGTTCGCTTAGTCCGAAATCAATTGTACATGAGGTATGATATGACATTGAAATCATTCAAATGTCTTCTCGTATTGGAAAGCATGCGCTTAGTTTGTTTAAGAATTCATCTGTGAGCAGCCCAGACACTCGAGCTTCATGGGGACTTCAGACCCGGTCCAACGGATTCAAGCACAGAAACAATACGACAATAGAACTCGTTCCCTTTTACGATGTTTTGGGACACACGGACAGTTAGAGGTTGGTCTACATATTAAAAAAATATAGTACTCATTATATCTGTGCAATTATAATGCATTGAATTCTGTCCAAAGTCTGTCCAGAACATCTGGAATGTCTTCTAATATGATGTTATAAGATATAGAAATAATACAGGTACGGGTATATTATATAGCATAATAGGTATATTAGATATATGCATGCAAATAAACCCTGTAACCTTGATTTAAGCTGTAGCCATAAATCTGAGATAAAAAAAGGTACAATTTTGTTTACACTCACTGATCACCTTCCTATTTCTACGCTCATTGTACATTTCTTCAGTTTCACTTACCATACAGAGTCACTTTGGAGTTCTAAAATTACAGTCTGCAGTCCATTTGTTTCTCAAACGTACTTTGATCGTCCCTTTTGCTCTGTTCTCTAATGGCCAGGAACCCACAGGACCAGCACAGATCCTACACATACTACACTGCTCACCAAAAACAGGGGATAGATCATTTTTGGAAACAGTACATATATATATTTGGGAGGTGGGTCATTCTCAGCACTGCTCTGGCACGGATGTGGTGATGTATTAGTGGTACGAGTGGATCAGGCACCGCAGCGTCACCGCCAGACTCTAGCAGCACTGCTGTGTCTGATCCAATCGTACCTGCACAACACACACTAACACACCAGCACAGCAGTGTCACTGCAGCGATGAGAATGATCTACAAAGTGCATCTCTTTAGTAAGTGGAACTGACAGTGAGGGTAAAATGGTACCTGGTCAAGTGAACATGGAGTTTCTATTGCGAAAAAAAGGACAGCTCAATATAAAAACGTACGCGCAAACTCATACCTGCTTTTTTTTTTTTTTTTTTTTTTTTAAAGGGGGGAATTTACATTCAGATCCCACAGATGGGTTAAGCCTTCATAGGACATCGTTAATGCATTATAATTGCAACACGTAAGTTACTTTTATCATTCTTGTACACTGTCAGCCACTGTTTTCCTCTTTTTGTACATCAGATGTGTCACATGACCTACCATACCTCTGGTGATTCTGGTCTGAAAGAGTTTTACAGCCACCCATGGACCTTTAAAAAAAAAAAACGACTTTTCGTAGTAAGAAATTGCCGTCACGCTGAGGCAACAGGTGTTTGTGTAAATCGGAACAGTACCAGTCCTCTCACTTTCTCCTCTAGGTCAGATAGGAGAACGAACCAGCTCCCTCACACACACGCACACACACACACACAGCGTCAGATTTTGCATTACTTTCCTCCTGTCCTGTTAAAACAAACCCAATCCCCATCTGATTCTTTTATATAACTAGGTACATTTTTGTCCAGCAGGTGCTGCCAGAGAGACGCTGTTCCCGCTGCTTCTGGCTTTTTTTTGTCCCTCCAACACGTCTCCATGCTGCTGCTATGACACCTGCTCTACAGGCCTCAGCTGCACGTCTCCGATCTATGTGAAGATGCAGGACGTCACAAAAAAGTACAAAAGTACAAAAACACAGGTTTCAATGACTATCCATTCATCCATTATCTTCCTCTCAGTCCACACGGCATCTCTGGGCAGGAACAACCCTAGACATCATAGGGCACCCCCACTAGGGGCCACTATTGAGACACCAATTAACCTAAAACGCATGTCTTTGGACTGCTGGTTTGAATGACTCCTGGTTTGAATGACTAGGTTTTTATTAACAAACGACAATGTAAGTAATCCAAAAAAAAATAAATACATTCGGAAAAACAGTTTTATTGTTGCATTGTATTGTAATTGACTTAATCATTAATTGTTCCAAAACGGTTGTAGCCTATGGTTATGCAATCTAATTAATACAGGTGTGCGCCGTTTAATATTCGCATTAGCAATTACACGAGCAGGGCGTTTGCGATTTTAAAAAGTCGATAATATTTATTAAAACACAATATGAAAACCTTTTGTACTAGAGGTGTAACGATACACTCTGCTCACGATTCGATTCACGATACTGAGCTCACGATTTGATTTCCTCATTATTATTAATTTTACATCTGACGTACGATACTCCTGGTTTATGTCTGTAGTGAAAACAACGGACATTTCCTTATGTACGTTTTTCTTATGCAAGAGTCCCTTGCAATTAAAATAAAGTACTAGAGACATTAGGTTTAAAATTGCAAACAAAATGCTCTGTTAGACCAGTGCAGTGCCTCTGTACAACAATTCTTATAGTCAATACTTATTTTTATTCTCTCACTGTGATACTAATCAGACTCGTTCTGTTTTTATGTGTCCAAATCCAAATATGGTATAATAAATAAAGGCATTATCATAACTTATCTTACTGTATCTTCACCTGAATAATGTGTAGTTTTCTTACATAAAATTTGATATAATAACTTAAACAAAGAAACTGTAATCAAAAGAAAGTGCTCCGGGTTATTACTTATATGATATATGTGCCTGTGAGTGTGAGCCATCTGGTGTTGAGAAATGGAATTGCTTTAAATGAATGAAAACCAAGGATTTACAATATAAAACAATGAAAGCAGATGATGCACCGTCAGACCCACGTTTAGTAATGGTGCTATGCTCTGCAATACAATATACAAATATTATATATGATAACAAAATAGAAAAGGGTGCCGTTTTCTGCCTCCGAGATCGCGATTCTCTTTTCTGTCAGCAGGTGTCGCAAGGATTCGCTTGTACTAGTATTGAATTCTTAAGATCCTGGATGCTAAAGCGGACGGAAGCTGATTGAATGGATGTAAAATGGCGCATCTGTTTATTATTACATTTTAAGGCCCTACAATGTACAGAGCAAAGAGATCGATTTTTGTTTCCTATTACAACTGATTCAAAGGTTCATCGCTTTGGGCGATAAAGAGAATGGATCTGATGGTTACACTGAGATCGGTGCATCATTATGATGCTTACCTGAACGTGTGGAGGGGCGCTGAGGACGTAGGTGACAGCACTGGCTATATCTTCAGCTTTCAAACACTGCACGTGAGCAAACAGCACGGTTAAAATATATATGAAATACAAAATAAAAGCACACACACTCTCACCCAGCTCACCTTTATACTTTCATAAACAGAAGCAGCTTTCTCTGGGTCATTGTTGTGGTGTCTGAAGGCAAATTCGGTTTCCACTATGCCAGGAGATATACACTGCCGACAAGACGAGACACAACAAAAGTACTGAACTATTCGGGAACCAAACTGCAGGGAAAACTAAATCCATGTCGCCGGGGTTGTTTGGCAGTTTTGAACCGGAAATATGTTACGCACTTGCGGCACAGTTCGGTTCGACGTTGTGTCCCAGTCTTAAAATATGTAGCCGTGCACTCCACGGCCACATTATTAGGTACACCTGCTTGTTTCTACATTGTGCATTTTAGCAGTTCCTCTTACCATAGATAATGTGTAATAACTGTCGATAACGTATATTATAACATATGTTTTTGTAATTGTATATAGGAACTCAATCAAACGGTTTGCGCCTTTTTTATACATAGTGTTATATTTCATGTACGTTTGCACTGCGAAGGAAGTGGCATTTAATCTCATTGTACATGTGTATAGTGACAATAAAGGCATTCTATTCTATTCTATTCTGTTCTATTCTGTTCTCTAATGGTCAGGACCCCCACAGGACCACACCAGATCAGCCACTATTTGAATCTTTTCATCACTGCACTGGCACTGAGGCGCTCGTGTGTTAGTGTGTATTGTCCTGGTATGAACTGATCAAACACAGCAGTGCTGCAGGAGTTTTTAAACACTGTGTTCACTCACTATCCACTTTATTAGACATCTACCATATTCCTCCACCTTGTAGACGGACGGTCAGAGACATGAACTCATCTGTGGCTGCATAGTTTGTGTTAGTCTTCCTCTAATCCTTCAACAGTGCTCACAGGATAAAAACGGTGGTGGCTGAGCATTTTTGGTAGCTGGACTCTTTTCGGTCTAGCGGTGACCTTGAGGTGTTGAAAAGCTCCAGCAGCACTGCTGTGCCTGATCCACTCGTACCATCACATCCCGCGCAAACACACCACCACAGCCTGACCATTAGAGAACCACTAAGGAACAGAGTTAAGGGGAACAGCAAAGTATATAGAGAAACAGATGAACTACAAAGTGCACCTGTATGGGAAGTGAGTGAAGAGGGTGCAGAAACAAAAGGGTGTACCTAATAAAGCGGCCGGTGAGTGCATTTGTACATGGACGCGTGTGGTCTCACCGTGGCACGGATGCGTGTCTTGGCCTCCCTCAGCTCCTGCCTGAGCCCCTCGGTGAGTGCCGACACAGCGTATTTGGTGGCACTATAGAAATGGGTATCAGCTTTCGGGAGAACTCGGTGTCCTGACATACTGCTCACAGCAAAGAACACACACTCATGTTTATAATGCTTACGTCTGGATTCAAGCCACCCGTTTTCATTTTTAGATTTCAGAGGCAGACAGCGTCAGACCTGTTGATGTTGATAATGTGTCCATCGTCCACGTTCCTCTCCTTCATGGACTGATAGGCCTCACGTGTACAGATGGACAGAGCGAGCACATTCACCTGAAAAACAAGGCACGGCATTTTGCCTTTCATTACGACGTTTACGTTCAGAAAATTCAGTTTTGTTTATCCTGTGCTTATTGTGCATACATCTAGACAAGCTTATTGCAGGGCCGTTTGAAATGCAATGGTAACTCGGGCTGGAAACCAGCGAGGCAGAACGAGAACCAGAGGGGCGAGACAAAAGCGGAGTCGAGGCACGGAAAAAACACGGTCGAAGCACGGTAGGTCTAGCGATATCCAACAGTAACGAGCGCTTAGAAACAAGGTAGGGACCAAGTGACTTAGCAAGGAGGCAGTGGCGGACGTGCGTGTAAGTAGGGTGAACCGAAATTAAAACCAGGTGTATCTAATGAGGTGCAATCACAACTTTGGCCGCTGGAACCGCCCGAGGGTGTGACATTGGCTCTGTACTCAGCTCTTTTACTTAAACGTGTACAAGCCAAACTGCGCTACTCGTTTTGGCCGAAGCTCCATCCACTATTCGTGAGTCACAGTTCAGTATACAGTGATTCAGAGTCACAATAGCTGTTGCTCAGTGCGGAGTGTACCATCTTCATTGTGTTCTTCTTTCTTTTTACATCTACAGTACTGTATTCTTAGTGCATATAAGTCCCTACGGACCCTAAATGGTAACCAAAAGGTCAGGAACAGAATCCTCCAGAACATCCTGCAGTTATCTGTGCAGCAGCGCTAGCTAAATTCCCCAACAGAGAAAGTGTTACCCTTTCAATACACTTTACTTTGTTCATTATTTTGACCAACCGTTGATTAATGTGAGTGTTAAAGGCTACCCTGTGATACATTATGGGATTGAGCGTACAGTCGCGGCCGACTCTCGGTCACTTGATGGATGGTCGATCTCCACACGTTTCTGTCTTTCATCGATGTGATTTATGAAGGATTGCGGCAGGATAGTGGAGCAGTTTGCCATTGCTTTCTCCACCCCTCCCCTTTCATCCGGGCTTGGGACCGGGGTGCAGC
>JAUZST010009607.1:0-12877 GCA_034779995.1 Parotocinclus haroldoi | reverse complement strand
TCTCTCTCTCTCTCTCTCTCTCACACACACACACACACACACACACACACACACACACACACACACACACACACATATACATACATTCATACACACATGGTTGCCTAAACTGTATGCCAACATATAGGACACACAGCTCCCTGGTGGCACACAAGCTTATTTTCAGAGTTGTTTGAGCACCTATCAGCTCTTCATTAACCTTCTAGCACAATGCACCTGCTCTGAACCTGTCAATATACACACAGGCACACAGACAAATGCACATGGGCACACACACATACCTATTATCGACACAGGTGTACACTACAATTACCATGAAGATTTAACTATCAGATAATAAGAGGGACAGATTCATTCATTTCCAGTGAAATTTAGTCATTACTGAACTGCAGGTGTTGCAGTATTAGACTTTATCTTGCTTTCACTCAATAAAGCGAGAACTTTGATGATAACTGTAGACTAGCTAGATGTTCAGAAAACCTAACCCATTCAGATTTAAGTGATATATTTCTGTAAGTTAAAGTTGAATATAAACTGAATTTCAATCTCAATTTTTAAAAACTAAATTTTTGTTTTCATATCCCTGGGTTTCAATCATAAAGGGTTACATGTGATATGTGTGGATATGTGTGGTTATATGTGGGATACACAAAATTCTAGTTTTTATCCTCCATACCATGCTGATGTTAAAGCTGTGAAGTGAAATCTCTTTCCGTACATTTCTTGTACGAATCTTACGGTGAAAGGTCCATGTCAGCTTTATACATTTCAGCTATTCCATTGCTTGGAACAATGTCCTTGTGACACGTACTGACAATTTGTATAAAACACGTATTTTTTTTTCAATTCAATTCAAAGCATATTGTCATATGAACAGTAAGGAAACATATTTCCCTGTCCAATTAAATTCTTATTTTGTTGTCCACACTGGAAGTATAGGTAGATAATATCAAAGATAAGATACAATTGAAAAAAAGAAAATATTAAAATCAGTATAACTATCCAGAATATACAAAATGTACATTGTGCATGGGCAAATTAAGGACCATACTGTAAACATACATGTGCAGCTGTATGCAGACAGAAAAACATTCAAGTACCGTTTGGTGCAGTTATTCATGTGAGGTGTAACAGTGTCTATGAGGGAGAGTCATCAGCTCAACTTTTCAAGAGAATAATAGCTGTGGGAAAGAGAGAGTTCTTTAGCCTGGTTGTCCTTCATTTCACACTTCTGTACATATAGCTTGCAAACATACAATCTGTTTCAAGAAATATGCTAAAGTTTTTCTAAAATAATTTAGTAATGTTTTTCTTTTGAAAAAACAATGCAAAAGATGGCACAGTGTGGGGTGAAGAACAAGTGGGGACACGTCTCCATTTCACACCAATAGAACCATACGCCACAGATGAAGAGCCAAGGGCTAAGGCCAGACGAAGTACCCGGAGTCGCCTTCAGAGCTTCCTCTGTTTTATCACTCTTAACACGCTTCGTAGCATTCAAGAATGGACTACTCAACATGCACTTCACACGGAGCAGGTGGATTGGTTCATGGATCTCCCAGGAACTAATGACATTTATTTCAGTCATTATCTTGCGGGGGGTGACCAAGGTTCCATCACTACAAGACAGCTGGTCAGCAAACCTGGCAAACCCAAGGATCATTGCAACTATGGCCCGAAACTGCTTCCAAGACATCATGCATCACCTACCCTTTGATGACATGTTCACACGCAGTGAGTGAGCGGAGACCGATAAGTTTGCTGCAATCTCCGATGTGTGGGGATCGATTGTCACTAACTGCATCGCATCCTACAACCCTGGTCAACACATCACTATTGATGAGCAGCTTTTCCCGTCAAAGACTTGCTGCTGTTTCCTGCAATACACTGCAACAAAACCGAGTTTGGCATTAAGTTTTGGGTGGCTTGCAACTTAAAATCAAAGTACATCTGTAATGTCCTCCCATAATTTGGCAAGGACCCCAGTGGTCCCAGCGGGGAGAGACTGTCCGAGACTGTAGTGATGAGGCTGATGGAACCATTCATGGACAAGGGCAGAAATGTAACCATGGACAATTTCTTTACATCACTGTGCACAACGACTGCTTAGCCGGAAAACCACTATCCTCGGCATAGTTAACAAGAGTGGCCAAGAAATTCCTCAATTCACTAGACAGATGGACCGCACTGAATTCACCACTCAGGTGCCACGCTGACAGTGTATGCGCCCAAACGGAAGGAGGCCGTTTACGTTCTCAGCAGCATGCACAGCGTGGTTGAGACTGAGGATACCACCAGAAGGAAGCCAAACACAGCCACACAATACAACAACAGAAAGTGCGTTGTGGATGTGATGGACCAAATAATGCGGGAGTACAGCGTGCATGCAGGAACACGGAGATGGCCAGTCGCCGTGTTCTACAACATGATTGACATGGCAGCACTGAATACACATGTACTTTATCGGGCATGCACTGGGGTGCAGGAGAGATGGGTCGACTTCCTAGTTGAGCTTGCAAAAGAGTTGGGTGACTCTCATGTGAGTGAGAAGAAGGCATGCAAGGAGAAACTGCTTCGGCAACAACCTTCCACACCAAGCCCTGGCAAAAGGGCGAAGTGTCAGGTTAATCATCGATGCACGAACAATTGTGCAACTGTGAGATGTGTCGACTGCTACAAATACACATGTAGCAAATGTATCAGGGACACACACACACACACACACACACACACGCAGCACATATAATCTTTATATTATATTTTATATTATAAAACTAACTACACTGTTAGTTGGGAGCTAAGCATGCCCCCTCCTGTGGTGTGCCAGTAATGGCCTTGGTTACAAAACAAAAGCGCCTGCTCACAGCTGATTATAGAATGTAGCTAAAATTCTTTAGGTCACTCGACCGGTCTCTGGGTTCCAAAGGTAGAAATGTTAAATGACCCTCCTCGGAGACTTCTAGTGTTAAACAGAACTGTAATTAGTTACTGGTGTGGCCATTAAAACTTATGCACAATACTGTGTAGGTGCATCCTTGTGAGCATACTGCTGGTTGAAGAGGATTTGTGTGTGAGAATGTACAACTCTGAATATAGCCTCAGTCAGATAGAAGAAAGATATTAACTTCCCCCTGTAGCCCAGCAGAGTGTCAGAGTGAATCAGAGATGAGGGATCATGCTATTTTTAGCTATTTTAAATCTCCCATATTGGCAAGTTCCAACATTTCTGAAATCTGGAATGTCAAAGGCACAGCATATTCTGGTCCTTGCCATGTTAAACATGGAAAACCACACATACCACATAAAAACTAACATTAGATTGGAAGTTAAAACTACTCCACATCAGGGCTAAATCGCTATTACACAGAATCATTTCACTACATAGATTACAATCAGCATACAAACATGAGTGGAAGAAGCCAACACAAACAAATGATTGAATAGTTTATTATTGTTTTTTGTCTGCATTGTTTTGTTGGAAGGTGTACCTTCTCAATCTAAGGTCCTGAGTGCTCTTAATCAGGTGTTCATTAATAATATATCTGTGCTTTGCTTCATTTTAGTCAAATCTGAACAGTCTTTGTGTCCCAACCACTGAAAAACACCACATTTGATGCTGCATCCACCAATATTCTTCACTATATGAGACTTATTGGGCAGGTGATAAATAATGCCAGGATTCCCCTAGACACACACTTAGAATTGAGGCCAGAAAGTTTGATCAGACCAGAGAATCTTGTTTCTGACATTTTAAGTCTTTTAGGTGTTTTTTTACTGAGATGGCAATGAAGCACTGACTTGCACTCTGAACTCCTTCAGCTGGTGAACAAGAACCCTAGTTGTGGCAGTGGCATGCAACTTCTCTGAAAGACATTCTACTGCTTACATAGAGTCTCTGGAAGCAAATTGTTAAAAAGCCTTCACGATGCAGAATTGCATCACTCCTGGCAGAATGAAAGAGCATAGGAGTTATTCACTGAGATTATCGGTCATGGGCACACCCCAGAGGGTAGATGCAATTTTCAGCTCTAGTGAGCCAGTTCAAGGACCAGTTAATGTCCATAGGCCAAAAAACTATCTCAGCTCCAACTCATCCATCCCTCAGTGTTACAACATTCAGTGACAACCTTCACAAATAAATTAAATCAAATCAAATCAAATCAGTTTATTGTCACGTCACATTTACACAGGTGTGAAGGTGAGTGAAAAACTTTGCACAGTCCCTTGCAGTACTTAAAAACAGTAAAATATATCTATATACACGTTAGTCTAATATGTACACATAATATACACCAGTATTGCACGCAGTTATAAAGCTATAGTTATTAAATAGAAGTTGTGGTAGCAACCTGATCTTGATGTTACACGGTATTGCACAGTATTTACATTAACATAAACATACTACCACTCTCAAATAAATGTGAATTATTGTACCATTTTATGCAAATGATTGCAAACTAAGGTCTGAACTATGATGTGTGCTTTGACAGATATTTTAAAAGTGATATTGACCACTGTAAGTAATGGCATGTTATGTCTCTTTCTAATGCCTGTGCAAATTGTGTATACATACACATTAACTGATAGCAAGCAGAATGCATGGTAAATCCATAACCAGAATCTTTTTGAAAAATTATCTTTCACCAAATTATTTTCCAAAGACATGCATAAGGTCAAATGTTCTCAGGTTTCTCTTTGTGGTAATGTGCTCTGTGGTGGATTGGCTTTACCTGGATGACATATTTATTATATGGATCAAACTAATGATAAATGAATTGAAACAGGTTCTTTCACTGTCGAGCAACACCACTGGAGTTTCATTTCACATTATGTTGCTGAATTCAGTGACATTATAACATATGGCTCAGATCACTGATCAAGTCAAATTAACATATGGGCACCAAGCTTTGATGTGAAGTTGTCAGCCTCCAGTGTATTGCTGCTGTGAGACAATGACAGTGAAATTAATGGGTTGTCGAATAAGTGTGGTCCCCTTTTTTATTTTAAGCCTAGCTTTTTCTCTGCTCTTAAAAAAAAGTAGATCGCATCTGTCACAGCTGCGAAGTGCGAGTGGGACCAATTCACAATTTGGCAGTCACAATTCAATTCTGTATAGCAGCCACAATTCACAGTTCAATTTGATTTAGCTATTACAAGGCTCAGTAAAATAATTGTGACAGTCCAGATACAATATATCAGGAACACCTTGGTAGTCACACAGCTAAAGGTTTTAAGTAAACTACTAGCTATATGTCATAGCAATGTCTGACAGAATTATTAAAAGCCTCTTCTTATTAGTGGACCTGTTTGGCTCAGACATTGCTAACTGTTGTATAAAATTAAGATAGCATACAGTATAGCAGCATTCATAGAGAAACATTATCAACACAATAAGTCATACTACTAATGACATTAAATGCCTGGCCAGTTAACTGTATGTGCTTTTACTGCAAGTTGGAAAGATTTAGGAGGAAGATCAACTAAACTATGAAGTGTGGATAAAGTGGGGTAGCATGTGGTTGCCTCTTTGAAAAATGCATGGTCATCCTTAGAAAATATGTCTTCTGAAAGGTGGCACATGTTGCTCTAACATGTCAATATACTTTTTTGTATTAATGTTGCCATCAAGTGCAGTTTGAGGGATTGAAGGTCACAGGCATTCAGTCTAAGCCTGCATACTTAAGCTTTATGCAAAAAATCTTTCTTGATTCTGTGTACTGTTGGATGATTTTATGCAATGAAGAGTTAGAAATATATACATCTGTTCCATTCTTTGAATAATAATAATAATAATAAGTATTCTTCTTCTTCTTCTTTTTAATATTATTATTATTATTATTATTATTATTATTATTATTATTATTATTATTATTGTTGTTGTTGTTGTTAGTGGTAGTAGTTGTATCAGTAGTAGCAGTCATGTACTATTATTATTTTACTAGTAGTTGTAGTAACAGTAGTAGTATTAGTGATTAGTATTATATTATTATTATTAGTAGTAGTAGTTGTAGTAGTAGTAGTAATTGTAGTAGTAGTGATTTATTATTATTATAATTATTATTATTAGTAGTAGTAGTAGTAGTAGAAGTAGTAGTGATCTGTTATTATTATTATTTGTAGTAGTAGTAGTAGTAGTAGAAGTAAAAGTAGTAGTAGTATTAGTAGTTGTCACGCCTACGGGTGGTTCCAGCAACATAACCGCTCGTAATCATGCTACTAGAAGTCGGAGGAACTCGAATATCAGCTGCTGGACTGTGACGTTTGCACCTGAACCCGTTAGGCCTCGTCCTCCTTCACCTGTTACGGGTCCTTCCTACTAGTAGTAGTATTTGCATTTTTATACCATACTAATTTTTTTTGATATATGGATTGTACAATAATGCAGATTTCTAGGGCATAAAAGGTTCCACTCAACAATATATAAATATGTCATTTTCTTGGTTCTTAATCTTGGGGACTAACACAGGAAGAATTTACAAACTTTGTGAAGAAGAACAGGTACAGTGCTAATCACTGCAGAACCATGCCAGAGGTTTTAGAGTATTCACATGCAATAGAAGTGGAAACAGAAATAGACAAAAGAAAGACAAATAAATTGAACACGCTTTTGTGTGCATGTGTGCAGCTACATTAAAACACTTGGCATATATCCCTGAGGTTTTATTTTATTATATGGATGTTCAGCTACTCAGCAAAATGAGCTTTGGGAACCCACCTTCATGTCCAGTAGCTACATTAAAAGTTGATTACTCTTACTGTCCTGAGAGAGCCCTACAAACACTCTGAGCTGGAGTGGAGCCAAGAAAGATAAATAAGAAAACACACAGTGTCAAAGTCAGAAGAAATACTATGATAACGGAATGTTTCATTTTAGGTGAATGATGTTGGAGATCCATGATAACCTTGAATTTTCTATAAACAAAGCAGCATGCTGTGCACTGCACATACCTCATTATTTTAAAGTTGTTGTTTTTTTTAAACCAACTGTCTATGTACCTGTCACCGTTGCAGTGTTATGCTATTTTAATGCACAGTTAAAATTGCTGGACCTTACTGTTTTTGGGATTAGTTTTTCTCAGCTAAATGCCTAATGCTGTGATTAGGGTTTTCTGGGACTGTAGATAAGTATATTCTCTACAGCTATTTGAAGTTTAAGTAGTACAACAGCTAATCATGAGGTGGAATTCAAAAAAGGAGTATTTATGTGGTAGTTCATTGACATCGAATAGCTCTTAAAGTACGTTTTTCTTGCTATATCTGAATTGAAAAAGGCTGAAACTGCTTGACTGCCAGTTTTGTGAGTTTTTAAGTCAGAACTTAACAAGCATTTAATATTACATTAGGTGTTTGGCTATTGCAGCAGTCTTATTCCATGAGACATTTTGAATGAATCACTACACCAATCTTCCATGACAAGCAAGACTGCTGTTTGTAGTAGGTTTGTGTGACCTGATTAATTGCACTTAATGCATTTAATGTCTCTAATTTCTACAACTGCTTAATCCAGGTCAGTTTAGGGCTGGTCCAGAACCTAATCAACATAGGGTGCAAGAAAAGATACAACTGTAGAAAGAGTGCTAGTTCATTACAGGGCGCATGCACGCATACTCACACTTACTCACTAACAGTGTAACACTTCTGAAGCCATGTGACCTAACAGCTGTCTTTGAAATGAGAATGCTAACTCACAGGCACTGGGAGTGCATGCAAATTCCATACAGCTAACGGCCAGGGCTTGTACCAGAGTCTCTGGAGATGTGAGTCAACAGTGCTATCCACGGATCACCATGCCAACAGCTCTGATTAAATTAGTCACGTTTTAATTCTACTTTTTTATCATGCCCATGCCTGGGGAACACAGTCTACAGGAAATATCATGCCATGGTAACTAGTCCATCACAACGGTCAGAAGAGAAGGAGTCGTTGTTGCACTGTTGTGCAGTACAACCCGTGATTGTGTGACATAGCTGGTGGGTCATGTTGGAACTCAAACCATTTGTTATGGTCAGGGTCAAAGGAGAAAGTTTCTAACGCAGAATTGAATTGACCCAAGTAGATGTTTTCCCTGGACGGATCATTTTATTAACATACTGCCTAACTTTTATATTGCAAGTCCAACCAGGCCCTGATATGTTGTTTGCAACAGCTGAGTCTACCCACTGAATCACTAGATCTACAGAAGACAATTTAATTTCTTAAAAGCATCTACAAATCTGTATTCAGTGCCATGCGCAGATTTTCTGAAATGCAGAACTCTTTGGAAACAGTGTGGCAAAAACTATAATGATTATTATTGAATGAAGATCTAGATCTGAAGGATCTAGAAATTTATGCTTGTGCCATTTCACAAAAATTTACCTGTTGTTATCATAAAGAATTTTTTAATGCTTCAGTACTTCTTACAAATTTTTACCCATTTTCCATGATTTCTTTCTTTCAGCTTCTTGTTTAATCATGCTGCAGCAACTGGAGAAAGATTTATAGCCATCAGTGGCTATTTATGAATGTGACAAGGTTATTAGGTTAAAATTCAAACAACTAAATGATCAATTAACTTAAAACATATTTGGAATTTGGGAGGAAGCTGGAATGATATGGAAAAAAAAAACCCACACGGATATATGTAAATTACATTTAATAGTTTCAATCAATTTATGTTACATTTCTAAAATAAATACCAGCATAAGTTCAACAATTCAAATCAATCTGTTGATAAAAGGGAGATATTAGACACCATATTGACTGACTTCATAAGGAATTGAAATTTAACTGAAACATGGCAAAAGATTATAAAACTCCTTTAAAAATAAAATCCATACTGGTATGTGGTATATTATGTTGGTTGTTCCACGTCAACTGTACCTAATATTTGGTGCATCTATAAAAAATGGGAAGGTTATAAATGGAAAACATATAATTAGGATAGAAAACTCAAAGCAACATGCATTAAAAATAGAAAATGCACAACAAAGAATTTTTACTGAATATCACGTTTGTGACCGAACAAAGAAATCAGCTGAATAAAATTGGATTTACATTAAAACATATCAAACAATAACAATAACAACACCTAAGCTGTAGAAAACAAGATAACAGTGGGTTAAAGAGATGATAATGCATTTTGCCACAGAGCAAAACGTGTTAAAGCTTTCTTCAGTAAAGACATATTAAATCAATGATATGGCCATCCAACAGTCTGAACTTCATTCCGATTGAAAATTTATGGTGGCAATTTAAACTTGGTCTATTACAAGATCCTGCAATCTGTCAACTGCTATTTGAAAGATTCACACTTGATTGATTATCTTCTGCTTGATCTGGAAAAGTATGGCATTAATTACAATAATCTAAGTTAATTTGTTTTAGGTATGCTTTACATCGCTAGAATTGTTCAGCCATTAAAATATATAGAATATTGCATAGATATAGCTTAAAATAACTCTGTATGTGAAATGGTTAAAAAGTTCCTGCTTTAAGGATTACGACTGGAGATTTGCAGAAGTTGGTATTATTTTGGTCTCACACAGTTTCACTAAGAAATCATTCTTGAAGGGAACATTTTTCATTTGCACATTATGGTGAAAGAAAAATAGAAAATATGCTGCACCAAAGACTATAAAGTTTTAAATTAAAGGCTGGCTGACATCTATAGGACATTTCACTTCCTTACCCTCTCAGTCAAAAATGTCCCTAGTCAGTGTTTGCAAGCATGACTTACTAAACCTAAATGGTTCTTTAAAACTTTTTTTATTTAAAATGCATACTCTACAATAAAATAATATCTGCATCTGATTTATAAACAAAGAAAAAGGCAGGTTGTGCTGAAAGAAATAATATAACCCGTCTACACACAGAAAGTAAAATTAATGCATTTCTTTTTCCTCTCTCCGTCTTTCTTGTTTAGGTGTGAAGCATTGTTAGTGCTGCAGCTTGTGCACCAGAGAGCTTCATCTGAGGCAGAGACAGATGGACGGGATAAACTTTACAACTTGGAATTCCTCAGCGGACAATGAGACAGAGACACAATTGCAGACAAGAGCATATAAGACAGTGGAAGTGGTGTTCATTGTGCTGGTAGCAGGCTCACTTAGCCTGGTCACTGTGGTTGGAAACATTTTGGTAATGCTCTCTATTAAGGTAAACAGAAGCCTGCAGACTGTCAACAACTACTTTCTGTTCAGCTTGGCATGCGCTGACTTTATCATCGGCCTTTGCTCCATGAACCTCTATACTGTTTATATAGTGATTGGCACTTGGCCACTTGGGCCTGTGGTGTGTGACCTGTGGCTGGCTTTAGATTATGTGGTTAGTAATGCCTCAGTCATGAACTTGCTGATAATCAGCTTTGACCGCTATTTCTGTGTCACCAAGCCACTGAGTTATCCAGTCAAGAGGACCACTAAAATGGCAGGGATGATGATTGCCGCTGCATGGGTGCTGTCCTTCATCCTGTGGGCTCCTGCAATACTCTTCTGGCAATTCATTGTGGGTGGTCGTACTGTGCCAGAGGGGGAATGTTATATACAGTTCTTCTCGAATGCAGCTGTCACCTTTGGCACGGCTATTGCTGCTTTTTACTTGCCAGTTATCATCATGATGGTGCTGTATTGGCAGATTTCACGAGCCAGCAAAAGCCGTGTCAAAAAGGACAACCGCAAGCCTTCAGGCGCTAACGTGAGTACTGCATCACCCAGCCAGACCCGAACCAATGCACCCAACAAGCCTGACAACAACAATGTGATGGCCGAGGACCCTGAAAGGGGTGAGACCCAAACCACAGACGACGTGACCAACCAGCATGACAGCAAGCTGCAGAATGGCAAAGGTCCATCCACGACCAAAAGTGAGAAAGAAGGGGAGGATGGTGCAAGGAACAACTGTGCCCCCGTCGAGGAGAAAGAGAGTTCCAATGACTCTACATCTGGAAGCACTGCAGCAGCCAACCAGAAACCAGAAAGCAATGACAGCCAGGTGCCTACACGGCACTGTGCTAAGACCAGTGCCTCCAAACTGACATGCATCAAAATTGTCACCAAGTCCCCAAAGGGAGACTGCTATGCCCCCTCCAACACAATGGTGGAAATTGTTCCAGCAGCACAGAAGCAGAAGCACGTTGCACGCAAAATTGTAAAGATGACAAAACAGCCACCTAAAAAGAAGAAAGCAGCTCCATCGCGAGAGAAGAAGGTGACCCGTACCATCATGGCCATACTGGTAGCATTTGTAGCCACGTGGACACCTTATAATGTCATGGTCCTCATCAATACTTTTTGCTCCAGCTGCATACCCAACACAGTCTGGACCATTGGCTACTGGCTCTGTTACATCAACAGCACCATCAACCCTGCATGCTATGCCCTCTGCAATGCCACATTCAAAAAGACGTTCAAACAACTTTTACTCTGTCAGTATAAAAATATACGCTCAGTCAGATGAGCCCCAATAACAGTAAGCATGTGTGTTTGTGTCATGTGTCAAATCTATTCATTGCATTGAATGACAGTGTGTGAGCTGGGTGAGTTTGTTTCATAACTTTCTATAGTGTGTATTGTTGATATCCTGTTGTAGCACTTTACATTTAACCAGTTGTAACACAGACAGCTAAATAGTTCAATGGACTATAAATATGAATAAAAAATGTAGACATATAGCTGGCAACAGAAGAGAGATGAATTTCACTATATTTCTTTTAAAACATGGAGTTATAGAGATTAAATGTAGGGAGAGATTGCATTACAAACCTTTCATATGGAAAAAGAAGAAACCTGCAGATACAGATTCGCTTGGTTCAAATACACAATAAAAGCTAATAAATATTTCATTTAAAAGGGAATAATAATATTATAATCTGCTCTTCTGAATCCTATACTGATCAAAGGGACAATAGGGCTTACTGAAGACTCAAACCTAGTATTTGACCTTCAGTACAAAATAATACTTGTATATTTTTGTATATAAGCATGTATCATATCTAGTAGTGGACATTGTGTGTGTGTGTATGTGTGTGTGTAAACACTGAAACATATATAGATATGTGTGCATATTGAACATGAGTGACTTTTGACAATGAGACAATAAGGATGACTGAGCACCTGCCACTGTGTTTCTGTGTGTCTGAGGGTATGTGAGTGTGTGTGCATTTGTGTGTGTATAGTGTACTGTACTGGCTTAGAGGTGAATGAACTACATCATCTATCCACACATAAGAGTAGGACAGCTTTAAGTGCTCAGGCCTCCAGAGATGCAAATTAAAAGCTTAAAAAAGTATGATTGATGAGCAGGGTCAAGAGACACTTTACATAAGCTGTTATTGTTGGCTTGGGAGTTTACTGTTGAGCTTTATAAGTGTGATGTACTTCAGAGATTCAGTGTCAAATTTTAGCATAGCTATAGGTTAGTTGGGCAGTGAGTAAGATGGTCTATGCCCTAATTCACCTTTCAGTAGCTCTTGACATTGATGTCACAATGCAAATATAATTCACCACACTCCCATGAAATGCCGGCAGCAAAATTTTCATTCACATGCATGCTGCAGGTGGCAATGGTGCCTTGACAGGCACACACCACTGTTTTGGAAGGATCTTGTGTTTTTCTTTGAATGTAACTGTATGTGAGAGGCTAAGAACAGATTGTGACAGCAGACTAGGCACTGGGTACTAGGTGTAATGCATGCAAATGTGTGTATTCTTGTATTTAGTTTATAGATAGATTTATTCTGAGCTTTACCAGTGTAGATTTATTGTGTTTTAGTTTGTGACACTTTACATTGAAAGTATTTAAATGGTAGAACTGAATCACAAGTGTGTGTGTGTGTCTGTGTGTCTGTGTGTGTGTGTGTGTGTGTGTGTGTGTGTGTGTGTGTGTGTGTGTGTGTGTG
>JAUZST010009606.1:20000-38019 GCA_034779995.1 Parotocinclus haroldoi | reverse complement strand
AATGTGATTTGTTAGGTTAAGTGCTGTGAGAAATTACATTACGTTAGATTAGTTTAGGCTCAGCAGTATTTGGACTTGAACCCTAGACATTTAAGTCGAAGGTACAGCATTTTAAGTGCTGTTCCACAATAATCCCCCATTAATAATTGGTAATGGTCCAATTAAGCTTTTTACTCTATATAATTAATAATACTATATACTATTAATAAAGTAAATGTAATAAACATGTTAAAATTAAAAAAAATGGCAGCACCATTGCCATCATATTACACTAAACAGCCGTTTTATAGGAGTGTGTTTGATAATGGTTATGGGAAAGTCCAAGCTTAATTTTTACACAGTAACAGATTAAACATGACATAAATGGCAACTGCAAATATAGTGTTTGTTGGTTGATTATATTACTGATTACAAGAGTCCTATGTAGCCCTGGGGGCATAATCTGATTCATATTTACAACCTACCCATGCACTTCCAAGCCTGTGCTTACTTCTGAAATTAACACAAAGGTTTTGTATAGATCCCATAAACCATTGTACTCGTGTCTATCAAATGCCATTTATTTTTTAGATGCTTGTATGAACGTGTGTGATTGCTTTTGTGTGCTTTCATCTACAGTCATTGTTTGTCTTTGTTTTAGATGTCTTATAAGTATAAACCTAGTGTCCAATCAAACCAGGCTGCATTGTAGAATGAATTTTCCATAAAGATGAAAAAGTACACATTAATTTAGGTGCTATCAATGGATTAAGGACAAGGCTATGATGAAAACGGGATCTACATTTTATAAAAGCTCCTCCTGATCAAAAACCACAAAAGTGTTTTAATATGTAATATTGATATCAAAGGAATCTATGCAGTGCTATAAACTGTTATTGCTGTGTAATAAACAAACACTTTCACCTCTAGTGTTCATCTAAACAGTGCATAGTGACTATACAACCAATGGGTTTAGCTTCTATCTATTGTATGATATATTATATCTCTATATATAGAGATTATAGATTATCTTGTACTTAATATAAAATAAACTCTATGTAGTATTTTGTATATATTTTTGAATGATCATTATACAATGTGGCCTTTAAAAAATAAATAAGCCTTTTCAATTGTAATAAACACTTTGCTGTGAAATTTGAAATTTTAATTTGTGCATATTTAATTAATCTTATTTTCCATGGGTTACTTTGAAGTGAGTGGCATAGTTATTTGAGCTAGAAAATGCTAGTACGAATGCTTTCAAAAGCAAATTTTTTAATACTTTAATTTTGTCAATTACCAAAATCCTAAAAGGAAATTAAAATAAAACACCCTTTGCCTTCAAAACAGCATCAATTCTTCTAGGTACACTTGCACACAGTATTTGAATGATCTTGGGAAGTGTCTTGGACACCAATTATTGTACCACTATTTAGACCTTTGGCGAACAAAATGCCTTCTGTTAAGCCAAATTTCACATCAAAAGTATGGCTCTTTGACTGCAATTATTAAATTAAGACCCATTTTGACCTGACATCTTGAACAGTACATGAGTGTAACTGGGTCCTGTTGGTTTTTGCCAATTCTGAGCAGATTTAAATTGAAGAATGACTTGTCTTTTACAGTTTTCTTTGCTGACGACTGCATCTCAAAGTTACCCGTTCTTTGTTATTTTTCACAAGAGCTTGAACAGCACATCTTCAAACCCCAGTCTACATTGAAATCTTTGAAAAGCTGGTAGGGACTTTGATGATGCAGTATAAGTACCTTGTTTCTTGTTCCTGTGCTCAGTCTTGACATGGTGTATGACCTGTATGAAACTTTTCCACAATCTCACCTTTCAGTTTGTCTATTCTTGATCCAGTTTAAGCCTCCTACACAGCTGTTTCTGTTTCAGTTATTGACGTATAATTGATTATTCATACACCTGACTATAATCTTGTAAAACATTTGACTTTATACAAGTGTACCTAGAAGAACTGATTGTTTTTTGAAGGCACACCAAATATTGATTTGATGCAAATTTGTTGCTCATTTTTGAAGCATTGTCATTTTTTACACGTCTGCATAAAACTTTTGCACAGTACTGTTTATTTGTATATTGAGATATTGTATAGATATATTGTATATTGCTGTTTATTTGTATAACAGTCGAATCCAGGACCATTTGGATCATTTTGGTCCTAATAACCAGCTGGTCCGATTACACGACCATGCCCTATGCTACAAGACAGGATGTGCTGTAATTTATGTAACATATTAAATGTTTATTGAACCTTTATTGTGCGATATACACGTATAGCGAACGTACAAACAAGAACTACTGCTGCTTACGAACTTTGTTCGTTGAAAAATACATTTGCAAACATTTTTTTCTAAACGATCTACAACACAATGTATAGGTACTCAGCATGCGAAGCATAAAACTGTAAAAAACAAGTTCTTACTAAATTCCGGTTAAAGTTTGAAGAACTTATCCAGTGTGATCTGACGTGTTCTCTTGACTGCACTTGAACCAAAACACGACAACAAAATCAAGAAAATGGTTAGCGTGTTCACCTTCTGCTGGTTTTGCGCTTGTCAACACAACTTTTCGGATTTCCTGACCTTTAATAAAAGCATAAGTTTTCCCAGGAAGCCCAGGAATTCTCCCATATCTCGCTAACCCGCTTTGCATCTGCTCTAAGGTGCAACTTGTGGTTTCTTTTTCTTATTCGCTCTCACATTCTTTGGTCCGATTAAATGGAATTTTGGTCCAAATAAGCGAATAACATTACACGTATATAATAGTCCAATTAATTAATTAACTACTTAATTAATAGTCCAATCCAATTAACCAGATTCTACTGTATATGCGACACACTTGGTAAACCCTATGCAGTTTAAATGACTTTCATTTGCATGTATATATTAAACCCTATATGGCATAGATGGTTATATACTTTCTGAATGGTGCATTTTGCTTGTTTTGTATAAAAAATTCTATATTATACATGATGGGACTTGCTTTTTAGAAGCCTGGATTTAAATGCCGAACTAATGTCGAAGCAAATCAGTTTTGTTGGTACAGTTGCCTGTACCAACTGTAGTTCACAAAAGATGACTTTCAGGCACATAACCTTGTACTGGAAGGTCAGCAATATTACACTGACTCGAAACTTCTCTGTATGCTCATCAAAATCTACTGAGACATCATCTGTAAATAATTCAGTTAATTTATTTCAAGGATGAAAACTTGTTTGGACCACATTCTTGCTTTCACTAGAGTAAATCCCAAGTTGGTATCTGTAAATATCTGGGAAAATAATTAGAAGCTATTTGAAGTTTTTCATATATTTTCCAGCTTGAGTGTACGCTGTGGTCTTTTCCTTTCCTGTTACTCTGGAGAACATGGAGCTCTGAGGAAGTGAGCACAAACATTTCATTAAACACATGCTAATGAGCGCTATGATAATGTAGGCGTACATTACTGCCTGTGTACAGAAACTGCAGTCATTCAAACCTTTTATCTAATTGATTGACAACTGATATTTTTTGTGTGACTATTATGATAAAAAGCTACATCACAAATACAAACAAATGAATTAAGGGTAGTTGAATGTGCACTTTGTCATTTACTCTTAACCTAAGGATCCATGCAGATGTTTTGTTCACCTTATTGCCTTTTTAAAAATTAAGATTGTCTAACTCAGTTGAAGAATATTTTGCCTGCAATAAGACACACAGAAGTCCTGAACGTAGTGCTTGAATGTTTGTGAAAGTTTGAGTTTTCTGTATTTCAGCATAGATAAGACCTAAAACATCAATAGTATGTAATGATAACCTAATTAAATAATTAAAATAGAACAAACATTACCCAATAGAATATATTATAATAACATTACCCAATAGGAACACAGCAAACAAGGTCCTGGACAGCTCAGATAGGCCACCAGTAGAAAGCATTGATCCACAAGCACAAACATCTCTTACAGTTTCATTACCCACCATCCATACACCAACTTCACTACATAGCCCTGCCTCTGGGAAGCCATTGCATATGACAGTTGGTCACCCCCTTTCAGTGATACTAATCACACTTACAGATCAGTGATACGTTTAGGGCATCCTGCGGCCACATGTTACTCATCCTCTAATCCTGCATCAGTGCTTACAGGATTCTACCTACAGAATACTGTTGACCAGTTGGTAGTTCTGCAGTGACCCTAAGGTGTTTCAAAACTTCAGCAGCACTACTGTGTCTCTCCCACTCATTACAACAACAAGAACAAGACCCAAATAAACAACACCCAAATAGTACCTGATCTGAGGCTCCTGGTCATTAGAGAACAGAGTAATGTGGACTATCGAAGTATGGTAAGAAGGAAGAAACAAATGTACTACAGTCTGTAAATCTATAATTACAAAGTGCTTATGTATGGTGTCAGTGCTACCCACAAGAGATACCAGGCAAGCCAAATGCAGCATTTTTGTAAATGTTTACATTTCAGTTAATGCTGCTGTGCTAAGCTTTACTGTATTTGTATTCTCAACATTTGTTTGCCTCATAAATGCTATCGTATTATGATAAAAGCCATGCCAGCTTTACTGATATAATAGATTAAATGCTCTTTATTTATTTGCATTTCTTAGCTTATAATGCCTTATTTCAGTGATGTAATTGGGATACACAGAATATAAAGTGGATAACTTTCAATAGATTGCAGGTAGCATTTCAAATCAAAATAATAGCACTGCAATCAATCAGTTTTTGTGACAAATACAGGTGCACGAATAAAAGTTGTCTTTTGTAAAAGCAAGTTATCTTTTCTGCACAATGATTAATTAGAGTTTTATACCAAGCTATTGCAATATCATGATGTGATGGAAACTTGCGCCACTTATGGCATCTAATTTTGACTAAAAGCAAATATAGTAATATTCATATTTATATTTTTTTGTTTTATACAACATTGTATTTGCATCAATAGCTATATTACTTAAATACACAAGCCTATATGATCACCCTAGTTATGTGCCGAATTAGAGTATACCTTTGGGGAGAATGTATTCCAGGATCTGTAATTTACATAAGGAATAAATATAATTCATGCTACTCAGACTGTTCTGTCTCTTAATGCAGTGAAAATCCTGTATTTTTGGGGGGAAACCCTTTTTCTTGGCAATTGTGGGTTGAAACTTTATTAGTGAGCACTGCTTCACAGCAGGGACCAGGAGGTGTTTCCTGGCATGAAGTGTATACATTAAGTAAAGTGACGTTCTGAAAAATAGTGTTTCTGTAATGCACACACACCCCTGCTCACATAATAAGCATGGGAAACCCATAAACTTGGACTTCTTAATGAAGCCAGTTAACCAAACATAGCATAAGAAACAGGTCAAACCTGAACAGTGTTTTACCAACTGATCCACTTTGGTCCATACCCTGCTTTAGCGGTCTGTTTGTTACAGGGTTGTTTTTGGTTAACTGGATCTATTAAGACTGACTCTATTAAGACTGGTTAAGTTCAGGTTCAGTGGTTCCTGCTGCCAAAAGTCCAGTTGTGTGGATTTCCTGGGTTAAACTGGTGCATTCTAAGTTCAGGAGTGTATGGTTTCCATTTGTGTATGTGTTTCTTCAGATTACCTCCCGTTTTCCAGAGTCTCAGCGACCTTTGAGGTGGGGACAGATTTAAAGAGATATGCCAATGTACAATTAAATGTGTATAGCACATTTAACGCACATTTAAATCATATTCTTTCAATCACTTTCTTATCTAGTTGATCCTGGACAGGGTCGCAGGAAAGCCTGTGGCACATGGTACAGTGGGTGTACCATAACAAAATATGTTTTGGTTACAGGTGGATTAGGCAAGTAAAACACTTGTTGGTGAGGGGGAAAAGTCACGATGATTATAGCAAGTAAATAGAGGACAGCTATTACCAGCCATTATCACATAATTGTAGCTAAACAGGTTTACAACCCATTTTATGGCAGTTAAGCCAGCTTCTGAGCACCATTTGGAGTCTTTCTGGCTCACCTGATTTTAACAGTTGAATTCAATTTCCACTCATCCAAGACCAGCATTTAAGCTGATGTGTAACTTCATTCAGGATTTGACACTGCATTTTTTTCAGTACATTACACCTTTCCTTCTGTGTGAACGGTCTATATATTTAGTGACCCAGGTGATGTGGGTGTTAGTTTCATCTTTGTGCTTCCAAGTCTGCGTTAGGCAAGAGCATGCCAGTGTGTCTGTGTATCTGTTTTGCACCAGAACCTCTGTTCCTCTATATGTTTAGGTCTAGCTGTGCATTCCTGAAGCAAAATTCCCAATTGTTCCGTCCTGTTGTATCCGAGAGTTAAAGTTGCTAAACTATGCACCAACATACAAGTTAACACCACTTTATATTTTTTTATATTTTAGCTTCATTCAGACATGGATACAGAAGACGGTTCGGTAAAGTATGTTCTCACTGGAGATGGAGCAGGGACAGTTTTTGAGATTGATGAGAACTCTGGTGATATCCATGCTACCAGAAGGCTGGACCGAGAGGAGAAATCATCATACACACTCAGTGCCAAAGCAGTCAACAAAACCAGTGGTCATGTGCTGGAACGAGCCTCTGAGTTTGTCATCAAAATCCATGACATCAACGATAATGAGCCAAAGTTCAGCAAGGACACTTATGTGGCCAGTGTGTCTGAGATGTCTAATGTTGGTAAGTATGGCAACTTATTAATTCAATTTTCTGGTCAAGCATTGTTTTAGATATTAATTTGTTGTAACTCACTTGCACCAAATCAGCTGGTGACTTTCTGCCATACTTTCTAGATTATGCTTAAAGTGCTTGACAGCAACGGCTCTGTTGAATATAAACATTGGCTTTCATCTACATACTGGAGTTCACTTTGGAGTTGAAGTGAAATGCAGAATCTAGAATAGATAGAATTGTTAATAAAATATTAAAGGTCATTTGCAAATTCAACAAAGATAAGTAGAGATTAAGGTGACAACACTATTGCTATCATATAATTGTAAGGATTTGGCTAATGAATATGCACCATAAGTGAAATGGGTTAAGACCTGTGCGTGTGGCAGAACATGGAACTCATTGATTTGTTATTTAATACCTTACTTGGTGCATGATAAAATGTAAAATATATAATTTATATTGTTATGGTTGTGAAGTGTTGTGGGACTGTGGTGGCCTAGTGGACAAGGGACTGGCCAACTGTGCCACAGTTGGGTAGCTGAGCAAGGTATTTAACCCACAATTGCTTGGATTGTAAGACTATATTAATTAACTGTATTAAAACTTGCTCTGGATAAGGGTGTCTGCTAAATGACATACATGTAAAAGTGCTACTCCGTTTAGTGTTTGCTATGCATTCAAGTCTTGCAAGAATCTATTCAAACAAACCACTACTTATGATATGTGTGGTTCTTCATTGTTTGAATGCAGCATTTTACATTATTATTTTTTTTTGGTAAATCTGACATTCATGTAACAACACAAGGAAATGCAGCAGCTTGAGAAAAGGCTGAGTTGATTCTACTGAAGCTTTCTGCAACTCAGGCACTTGAAACCCTCTGAACTTGTCTCTTCCCACAAGCCTTTGCTCCCCCCTTCATTAGTCTGTTTTTCCATGGGGTTTGGTGTTACATCATTCGCTCTAAATGGGACAGTGCTCTCGCTTGGCACCTCCTATTCCTTTCCTCTCTCTTCCCACTCCTTGTTGCTTGGATTGGGAAGCAGCTTGTGTTGAGTCAAGGGGTTACGGGTGGCACTCACATTTAAGTCGAACAAACTGGCCATGTGTCATGAACGTGCTTTCCATTAATCAGGCCTGACCATCCGTGAAGAGTGAGCCTCTGCTCACTACATGATTTTCCAGCATCATCCGAGTGTGACAGATGTTTCTGCATTCATTAGTATTCTATACCCTGGGCAAAAAGTGAATGCCACTCAGTGGAGGTCTTCAGGATGCCAAAGATGATGTGGATGGGTGGCAGAAAAAGCATGTGTGTGCTTTCAGAGTAAAAATGGACCAGCCAGGTCACCTTTAAAATCCACATCTCTGTTTTTTTGTTCTACTAGATGTATGTACTGCTTTTGCTATCGTCTGTCATGGATTTTATTCTTTAAGATGTTGGTTCTTAATAACATGAAAGTATCATGCAGTTGCTGCTGATTTATTTATTTATTAATTGTCATACTCAAGAAGCCAGTTTAGCCAGTTTATAGATTATCTATGCTATGTGACACGTTATGTTGCTGGAAGTAGTATGCCAAATAATATTGCATTACCACCACCTTGAAATGTTAAACGTTACAAAAGGCAGATGTTTCTTACCCCAAATTCTGACCCTGCCATCCAAATTGAAAAGGATCAGACCAGACAATGTTTTTCCAATCATCACTTACCAAATTTGGTAAGCCTGTGTAAATTCAAACCTCAGCTGCTTGTTCTTAGCTGACAGGAGTGGCATGCACTGTGGTCTACTGCTGCTGCTGTAGCCCATCTGCTTTTAGGTTCAATGTAATGTGAATTCAGAAATGTTCTTCTGCAAACCTCGGTTGTAATGAGTGGTTATTTGCGTTACTGTTGCCTTGTGGCCAGTGTCCTGACATTAACGCAAGGCATTTTGGTCCAGAAAACTGGTCCTTGCTGGATATTTATCTCTTCTTCAGTACATTTACTGTAAATCACAGAGATAATCCCAATAGATCAGCAATTTCTAAAATACTCAGATTAGCTTGTGTAGGACCAATAATGCAACATTAAATGCCACTTAAATCGCTTTCCTTTCCTATTATGATGCTCGTATTCAACTCCAACAGGTTGTTTTGATAACATCTATATGCCTAACTGCAGTGTAATTTTAAGTTTTCTACAGTTGAATAAAGAAAAGACAGGGTCATTATTTCTCGGAAAGAGACACACATGAAGGACATTTATGCTAATATGATCAATACATTTAAAGATGAAGCAATTTGTCAATGATCTATAAGCCATTCTGATAATGAGCTCAGTTTAAAATAATACAACAGTGCTCTCTGCAAAATAGCCCACTTTTTAGCCTGTATTTACTCATAATATCTGAGAGTTTTGGGAAACTCTAAGCCCTACTGACAGAGAGACTTGTGTATACCTTCATCCCATCTAGACTTTACTGTAAAGCTGTAATATCTGCGTTATTCAAGAGTTCTGTCAAATTCACGCATCAAGCCAGGTTCTTCTGCTAGAATCATCAATCTTCAATTACTTCATTGATAAGCTATCTTTTAAAATTGATTTTAAAATGTTTGTATTGATTCATAAAAGAACCAATGGGCTCACTCCTCTGTACTTTGATAAGTAACTGATATGAGTTAGATGTTCTAACTAGGGCACATCGATCCTGTAATACTTTTACTTATTTGATGTCACACAATATATGATACAATGTTATTGTTTTGCCTCATCTCATTGCAAGATTATTGACTTATCATTTTAATTTTTTTCTCTGGAAGGTCTTTAAGAAGATTCTGTAATATAGGAGAACCCCTGGTCTGTATCATGTGTCACACAACCCCCAACCCCCAATGAGCGCTGTGACTTGGGAGTCTTTGGAAAGGCAAGAACATCTAGAAAACAGACAACCAGAGCAAGCACAAAGCAAATCCCCAAATTGTTGGTGGGAGAAGAAAATAAAACACATGCTGCTTGGTTTTAGAAAGATGTACATGTGGGTAGATATTGCTAAGAGTTGCTCCTAGTGACTAAATTCTAAGAACAATATATGGGCAAGCTTAGAAGTAGATCCCAGTAAAGTCACATTCATAAAACCTTTTACCTGTTGACCTGTTTAAAGTTTTAGCAGTATAGAGGAGAACTTTTAGGAGGCTCAGGAGTTCTCTTAAGCAGATGAGAAAGTGGCAGAAAAACAGTGAGGCAGACGAAATGTTGTCCAAGCACTGAATTTCTATTAGTTAATCAAATGCTCTCAAATAGATCATGCAGGAATAATGTTTGTGATTGTGCTCATTTGAGATGAGCTCTACCCAGTGCAACAATGCTGTAATGCCTTGTTTGAACAGTACATAACACTACTTAAACAGCAGCAATCCAAGTAAATAAAAAAGCAGAGCCATATTTTATCCAGTTTACAGGCTATCCACTAGATTAGACGATATAATTTACCAGCATGGTAAATAAACTACCAATAAAGTAAACCTATGTGTGTGATTAGTGTAAAATAGGAATACATAGCCTGTTCATTGTATATCAGTCAGATACTTAATGCTGTTAAATTATGGTCTCTTGACATTGAAAAGTTCAGATATATGGATAGTTTACAGTAAAATTGGATTGCACTTTGCATGTACAGATGTTTCACATTCACCAGAGGCTCCTAAAATTAAGCACTCCTTGAGCTGGGGCTGGATCTGTGTGATACATGGCACAGAACAGGCATTTCCATGCCTTATAGTTGCTTTGTTCACGTGGCTCATTTAAAGAAGAACCTTTGTCTTACACTTCAGTCCTGTTTGATTTATAAATACCAAAATCAGTCACTGATAAAGACCCTGCACAAGTCATATGGAACGTGGTAGACAACTACAGAAAACGAGCGTAAGGTGCTATGAAGTCAAGTGCATCAGACAGGTCTACATTTTAAACAAAGTGGACTTTTTTAATGGTGAAGTTGAATTTGTGTCCAGTCAAAGAAAAGCAGATATTGTAATCAAAGAAAAATGCATACTTTTGCTTGTGGTATGTATTTGTATTAATAACAATTTGTTTGACATCTAGAATTGTAGTGTCTAGAAAAATCTATTAGACAAAGTGCTCTGGATATGAATCCTGAACTCTAAAAATGTTACGATTCAATAATTTGAGATAGCCTACTTTGGGTTTAATTAGGTTAATTATAATTCTTTGAGACCATGTTACTCTGGTTTTATGATCCCTAGTTAGAAAGAGCATTAAAAAGCATGCGATGACCCAGTAGCCCCAGACTGGAGGAATTTTGACTATCAAAGAAATGTTCTTCTCAAAGCAGTGCTGGAGTCATTACGAGATCATGATTTAGATATGAAACAGCTCTGTATAATCTGAACATGGATAAAAGAGAGTGTGATTTAGCAGCAACTTGCCTTCATCAGCACTCACACTGGGGGATGCAAACACATTTACATTTTTTAATTATAACTCAGTGTGTACATACGCCGGATTAATGCAAGCAGAATGTAATGTAATCAGATGAAGGATGCTGTGAGGGGTTATTATTGTTTTTCCTATTTTACTTATTTTTTATTTTTTTTATTTTTTACCTTTTCCCAGGTGCATTTGTTATTAGAGTAACAGCCACAGATGCTGATGATGAATCATATGGAAACAGTGCCAAGCTTGTGTACAGTATACTACAGGGACAGCCTTACTTCTCTGTGGAACCTGAAACGGGTATGTACATGAAAGGATTTGTACTCATTTGGTTAATACGAGGCAAATGTAACTTACCTTGTGCATTTCTTCAGTATACTAATAGCATGCATGCTCTGTTCACTTGCATAGCATTTGCTTTCAGCCCTTGAGCTTGCACTGTCACATCAGGAGTTAGGAGCAACTCTGAGATTTTTCTACCTAATTGAACAGGTTATTCTGGGATACTAAGCAGCACAGCACAGTGCAGTGCAGCTTAGACCAGTGCTGCTTTATGACAAGTCCAATCTGAACATTTTTTTAGTCCCTGCTTTTGAACAATACATTG
Organism: Parotocinclus haroldoi; assembly: GCA_034779995.1. Classification (NCBI taxonomy): domain Eukaryota; kingdom Metazoa; phylum Chordata; class Actinopteri; order Siluriformes; family Loricariidae; genus Parotocinclus; species Parotocinclus haroldoi. The sequence goes on along the minus strand of JAUZST010009606.1, from coordinate 26,302 downwards.
CTGTATTCTCATCCCTGAAACTATTCCATACTTGGACCTTTATTTTCTTGTACTGCAGCTTTATGGAAATTCAGTTGGTCAGCAAAATAATTGGCAGATTAAAACATAAGAGCAAACATCAATGCACCAAGCATGACATCCCTGTTACTTACTGTGACTTCAAACTAGTTCTAATTCAGAGTAACATTTAAAGGATAATATTATATTTAATCATGTGTTCACTCTACACCAAGGTTTCTATGTGGATCAATGTCAAATCAGTATGTGAAACCAGCACAGTGCTGCCAGTGATTAGCCCAACCACATTTCCAAGCAGAATAGTATAGAATAGAATATTTATTGTCATTATACCAAAAGTACAGAAAAAGTGTATGCAGTCCCTGAACAGTGCAAAAGTTAAAACAAAATATAAGAAAAGATAAAAATATATAAGATATGACAAAAATATATTAAATATGCTTAGAAATGCATTGCACGGAATATATTGCACAGTTAAAAAACTGTTCAATATATTTTATATATTGAATATATATTCACTGTTATGAGGTGTGTTTAAAAATATTTTTTACATTCCACATATTCTATACAATCGCTTCTTAACATACCTTACCAAACTACTCAGCTAATTTACAAGTCAATTGTAAAGTGGGTGTGTTTAAACGTGAAAAGCAGTGAAATGTGCAGAGCAGGGGAACTCCAAGGCCAGGATTGAGAAACACTGCTATATACTAGTGTTCCATTGAGATACATGGAAATAAAGAAAGATACTTATTTCTCAGGCTTCACCCCCTCAGACTAACAAGCTCCAGCACGAATATAAAATCATGATGATATCTCCTGTCTGAAATGTGGCTCAGTGTCACGTTGTGTCTGTTGGATGCATTCTGATGAGTTGCAGTGGTTCTTATGTTTAAGGATGTTCAGGAAGCTAATAATAGAAGTTGTGAAGTTGAGCACTTTGAATTGCCTCATGTATAAATGGTGCTATACAAATAAACTTGCCTTGCCTTGCCGTTACATTTATTCCATTAAAACTACACTAGGATACATTAAATGTCCACTATAACTTTAGAGCACTAATGAAAGTGCTTGTTTTAAAACAATGTTTTTCAAACATAATGACACAAAACACTTGTACAAAGTTTTGCAACAACTTTTTGTAAGCCACAAAAGAGTATAGAGTTCATTTCCTCCACGGTCACTCAAACAGTTATGGGTACTTAAAGTCAAGAAACGCAAAACAGATTACCATGTTTAAATAAGCCTAATGACATCCTAAAATGATATTTAAAATACTGGTGGATCTTTCTTGGCCAACAGGTGTGATAAGGACAGCTTTGCCCAATATGATTCGGGAGAACAAGGAGCACTACCAGGTGGTGATCCAGGCTAAGGACATGGCGGGGCAGATGGGGGGTCTCTCAGGGACCGCTACAGTCAATATCACTCTACTGGATGTGAATAACAGCCCTCCTCGTTTCCCTCATAGTAAGTGCCTGCTTTTACATGTAAATGCTGCTGTGAAGAAAATCCAAACTGCCTTTAAATAGACCTCCACTGCACTGTATTGAGTTGTGTTATCCATAATCCACAAAGAAATATAGAGCTCAGAAGCTTTTAGCTTTGACCTTTATGTAAAGATTATTGTGCATCAGTGGTTAAGATGCATGAATATTCTGTTGATGAGTATAACATGGATCTGCTCAGGGCATATGCTGACCCTAAAAGATTTGCAATATGAACAAAGGGGAATATTTCCAGCAGCATTAAGTAATATTTGTGTGTGCCTAAGAAAGTGAGTGAATGAGAAGCTTGCAGTATGTTGTTAAAATCCAGTGCATAAGGCAACATCAGAAACACACAAGCTTAGGAAGAAAAACAGACCTACACATGTAAAAAGCTCCAGTACTTCATCAGAGCAGAATTCCTACTAAACACTAACCATAGAGGGGCAGCTTTGCTTCTCCCCTGAGACAGGGGTAAACAAATAGACAAATGCACTCTGAAGCGGCAGCAGCGAAAACAAAGCGTTCAGTCAAACACTTGGGTGTTTACTCAATTTGCTCACTTCCGTCGTTCTTTCCGAGGTGCTTACCATCTCTCCACGCCCGAGTCAGCCGAAGTGGGATCTTCTGTTGGACGGATTAATGCAAACGATGCAGACGCTGGGGAGAATGCAGAGATGTGGTACAGCATTTTGGACGGAGATGGGCAGGATGCGTTTAACATCATCACAGATGGAACCAGTCAGGAGGGAGTGATTGTAATCAAGAAGGTGACTAGAGAGATGTCTCATATTTGAAACATGCTGTGAATTGCTACAAGATCAGCCTGACACCATCTGTTAGAAGAATGATAGTGTTGTTATTTGGATAGTATGCAGTGATAAATTATATCACTAGCTATAGTAAAACTTTTTTCTCACAACCTTGGTGTTATCACGCGCACACACACGCACGCACGCACGCACGCACGCACGCACGCACGCACGCACGCACGCACACACACACACACACACACATTTATGTAAATTCACACAATTACCTGCATAGACGTATGCTTGGAATTAGGAAAGGCATCATGTCCTCTTGCCTTTATAAAAGTAATTAATTGCGTTCACTGAGGCTGAGGGTGCTTCATATGATGATGAATAATATAAGGAGTTAGTTCAGTGTGTTGTTGGCTTCCCCTCACATGAAGGGTCAGGCTTTGAGGAAACTCTAGCTATTATTCAAATCATATTACTAACATAAGACTCTGATATACTGAATACTGTAGATGGTAATACGGCACCTTGCGTGAGTAGTCTGCATGGCATTAAAGGGATAAATTAAGAGCAGGTAGTAACTTAAAACTGATACTTACTACAGAAGGAGACAATAAAGAAGCACATTTCAGCAAGAGCATCACATCCTGGTTAAGGCATAAATTAGAAGGGTTGAAGCTCCAAGATATCAATAATCTATGTTCAAAATGTATATCTTTGCAAAGCTGCAAAGACACAAAGACATGGGGCTATCATATATTCCATTAAATTTTAAATCAGATTTTCATTATTCTTGCCTTTAAACATTCCTGCTCTTCAGCCACTAGATTATGAAAGCAAGAGGACATACTCACTGCGGGTGCAGGTGACAAATACACATCTGGACCGCAGATTCGAACACTTGGGTCCATTCAGTGACACAGCTACAGTCAGGATTGCAGTCACAGATGTGGATGAACCACCTGTCTTTGGACGGGGCTACTACATCTTTGAGGTGGATGAAGATACTCCTCCTGGTAGTGCTGTGGGAACTGTAACTGCCCGTGACCCTGATGCTGTCAATCACCTTGTCAAGTGAGTTGTGTGTTTTTAATTTAAGTGAGGACGAAGTCACTTGCTGAGTCTGAAATCATTCCCTCACTCACTCTTTGCCTTGTCACTAATTAGACTGTTCTATTTAGAACACTATTTAGGACACTATTAAGTCAAATGCGGACAGCTCTTACTTGAGAGTGTGCCAGAAATACATAATCAAGCTTGATGGTCTTATTCACCAAGCACTGAAGCTATTTAAGTACACTTGTGATACCATCACAGAACATTACAAATTAAAGCAATTCAGCTATGTTTAACTATACAGTACAGTGCAGACGGACTGCAGGCCATGCAAATGTGAAAAATACATCCATTACTTATTCTTTTCAAAGATACTCCATCCCAGCATTTGGCAGCAATGTACCAAATTATCAGTAAGCCAATCATCATTAAAATTAGAATGATAAGCATAAGTAGAAATATCTATGTGAAGGTAAAGTATTAAAATTGGTTGTACATTATGGGCATCAATACTGTATAGTGCACATAGCAGGGCATATGATTGACCGATGAGAATTTTTTACTACAAAATGTTGAACACTCCATATAATGTACTGTTCAGGAAACGGGGCAAATATGCATGCATTATATACTGTAAATTATACACAGCAAAGATGACGTGTGGAGCATTTTGAACACAGACAGATAGAAAATTAACAATCAGACAGGTGAAACACAGGCTAGGCTGCCAAGTTAACAAAAATATGTACATGAAGAAGCTGTTAATGTTAAGTACCTGCATTCAAAATCTAACAAGCTAAAGCTAACAGACAAAGTTCCTAAACATGACAGCACGGTTCACTAATACAGCTGGAGAAAGCTAACAAACAGATACTTACAACAAACAGATACTTCTACTGTAACCACGCAGTGCTAATAGAAATACAATACCAATAACCAGGCAGTATACAGTCAATATTCAATGTGAATGTAACCACAACATGCTAACACATACAGACAAAAAGCGAATAAGCACAAATAACACTGATACTGGCTAACAAACATAGATACAATCCAAGCAGACACTACACTACTACAGCACTACAAGAAACAGTAACAAAATAATACAAACCAGATAAGGTGGATGGAGAAAACCAGGAGCCCAGGATCAAGAGGTATAGGAGAATGGCAAACATATAATTGATCAAAAGTGACACATTTGGAAAACAAACATCAAAAAGTTGCTTAAAGGATTAGTTTCATTGTAGATGTCCACCACATGCTCTTTGACATCAGTTATTTGTGCCAGATTTAGTAGCATCTATTTTCAAATACTACTTTACATAATTAGCAACGTGACCCATAGTGGGAGAAATGGTAGTAAGATGAGAATTCTAGTGCCATATGCCATATGTGCTATATGTCTAGTGCCTTTTAAGCTAATTTTGTGTATCACCTTCTAAGATTTGCTTTTGCTCCAATTGGAAATAACATTTTAGAAGAACATTTCTTAGTAGAGCTGTAATGTGGATTCAAATGAATGCAGCGAGTGTTCATTAAATACACAGCAAGCAAAATTCAAGCAGTTCTGTATCAATTAGGAATAATGCTGTTAAACTAAAAAGTACTAGTAGATAGAAAGTATTCCCAACAACAATTAATGTATGTAAAACTCCTGGTGCAGCATTAAACACAACAAGCAAGAAGCTATCCAGGGTCACTCTTTCACTTATTCAAACTGGGAAACTTTAGTGGCACCAACTGACAAATTCCTGTCATTGGAATATTTCCCTGGAGGAAATCCATGCACACACAGGTAGAACACACAAGTTCCAAACTAACCACAGTTGGGCCGAGACACAGGTCTCTGGAACAGTGGGGTGACACAGTATTCCCCAGTATCCAACTTAAAAATCAAAATATATCTGAAATAGAAATGAGCATGCTGTAAACATTTATTCAGTGGTGTTGATTCTTTTTATAGCCAAATCTGCCACAGCACACAGAATCTGCACTCCTGCAGTGACACCAGGATTAGCTCTGTAAACGTAGTGCTGTGAAGCTGCTGAGCCAAGAGAGCAAAATTATACCATGGCATTGGGAATCAGGGTGTCCATGCACAAAAAGAGCTCAAAATGCAAGCAGAGTCCTGAGGGATCAGTGCAGAATGAACAGTCTCGTCTAGAACAAGAGCAACAGGATCTTACTGAAGATGGGTCATTTTATTTATTTTTTTGCTTTGGTCACTCAGTGCACAGTTTGTCAAGGGCTGCCACAGAAACCACATAAAAAGCAAAACAAGTAGAGCACAACACAAAACAAGTCATAATTGACCAGGCAACTGTTCATCAGTCTGTACTAGCCCCTACAGTATAATTGAAATGTATAGGCTTATCCCAGAATGTACAGTTGAGGGTTAAAAGCTTTACTTTTGAATTTACATTTCAGAACAATCTTTAAATTAGTAGTAGTGGCTAGATATCACAGGGACTGCATATGAGCATGTGAATAAGGTACTCAATATAGGAAAATAACTAATAATAATAATAATAATAATAATAATAATAATAATAATAATAATGTATACCTGGGGGATATTCCATGAAGCAAGCTTACTCAATAAGCTAGGTTTTTTGAGATAATCCCTGTTCATTATGTTTAATGGCTAACTTAAGTCTTGGTAAGTTACTATAGCAACATGTGTGTTGTGGAAAAACCTGCTCTATACCAGACTAAAGTTGAGGCTTAGCTAAGCCTCATAAAGTCTAAACCTTTTAATTAAATGTGTATCATGATCAGTGGTTCTTCAAGGCTGGGGCATATCATATCTAGTCATGAACATTCATACTGGGCCAGTTTACAGAGTTAACTTAACACATGCATTTGAACTGTGGGAGGAAACTGAAATACACTGAAATTGACCTACACAGGCACAGGGATGAGAGATGGGGCCACAGGTCTCCACAGGTGTACTCTGAAGTTGTGATTAAACTTTTTATCA
>JAUZST010009606.1:0-17500 GCA_034779995.1 Parotocinclus haroldoi | reverse complement strand
AATAACTTAAGGGCAGATGGGATGAAGATTAACCTGCACCTGGAAAGAGAACAAATATGGAGAAAAATGAACTGTCACTTTATCTGTGAAATAGGGTGGCATGGGGATGTTCGGGACTGGCACGCTTTTCTTTATTGATGATGTGACAATTGATGCACCACGAAGATACATCCTGAAATGTCAAGAAGTGTTTCATCGACATAGGTCTATGCAAGTGCAAGTGCGGTGTAATCTAAAATAATCACAGTTTGTAATTTTCTATTTTGTTCTGAAATGGATGACATGGTAAAAGAGCAGTGATTTTATATATTGTGTACTCATTAAACAACACTGAGCAAAATGTCTTAGGTCACCATTAGATTAAATATTCCATTGTTTTATCAATATATCTAATTGTTACTTATTCTCTTTATTAGAATACAACCAGTTACACAGGCAATTAGTATGCAGTATTTAAAATCAATAAAACGATACAAAAACAGCTTCTATGGGCTACAGTGGCAAATATTTAGTGTGACCTTCCCTTGCACTGAGCAATGGCTACATCTACCATCTTCATTGGGATGCGAAGTTGATCATAAATATTCTTTTATAAAGGGTAGCAGACAAGAAAGCACCAAGGAAACTGGGTGAAAAAGCTAAGCATTGCTAAAGCCAATTAAAGTCAAAATGGGCACAGAAGAGTTTTGTGGAGTGACAAATCCAAGACTTTAGGCTCCAATCTTGTTATACAACGTATGGTTATTATACCATTCCTAAGGCAACAAATACAAATAGTGGCTTGACTTTGACTGTATATCTAAATGTCTCTAAAATGCACAGTCATTCAAAGTTTCTGATGTCATTAATTATGTCTAAAGGATCACACAGGCAAATCCAGACGAAACTGAGAACCACGCACACACACACAGGTTGCTTTTTAGTGGATGCTTATACAAACTCCTCTTTCACATTCAGGTACATCTCTGCAAGCTCGAGTTCCTGTGTTCATCAAAGTACGAGATGTGAATGATAACGCTCCTGAATTTGCCATGTATTATGAGACTTTTGTCTGTGAAAATGTCAGAGCTGGTCAGGTATGGAAATGATTGCTTCATTTTTCCTTTGTGCAGCAAAATCTATTCTGCAGATCATTTAAAATAGATACACATTCCAGATATCATGACATGATAAAATGATCTGCTATTGTGTTTTAGCTGATTCAGACCATAAGTGCAGTGGATACAGATGAGCCTCTTGTTGCGCACAAGTTTGTCTTCAGTCTGAGCACAGTCAACCCTAACTTCACCATCTTTGACAATGAAGGTAAATAAGAAAGCTAAAAGTAACTGACTATAATTTTACAATGAAATTATTTGTATTAATCAAAACTACTATTTAAGATGTTAGTTCTCTAAATGTGGTGGCTTTGTGGTTAAGGTAAATGGCAAATCCCACCTTTGCCAACCCACACTTTTGGGTCCTTGACCAAGAACCACAATTGATTGAATTGTAAGATTGTACCAGGTATAAGTTTCTGGAGATAAGTGACTACAGTCGAATCCATTTAATCGGACCACATCGGGACGCGATCGTTTTGGTTTTAATACCCGGCTGGTCCGATTAAACAAACATGCCCTATGTTACAAAATGGGACATGCTATAATTTATGTAACATATTTAATGTCTATTAAAACTTTATTGTGCGATTTACACGTATAGCGAATGTTCAAAGAAGAAAATTTGCAAAAGTTTTTCGAAACGATCTACAACACAATGTATAGATACTCAGCATGCGAAGCATAATACTGTAATACTGTACTGATCTGACGCGTTCTCTAGACAGACTGCACTTGAACAAAATCACCACCGCCTTCAGTTCACCTCCCACTGGTTTTGCTCTTGTCAACACAACTTTTCGGGTTTCCTGACCTTTGACAAAAGCATAAATTCTCATTCATAAATTCAAAATTAATAAATTCTGACCCACTTTGCATCTGCTCTAAGTGGCAACTTGTGGCTTCTTTTTCTTATTCTTTTTCTTATTTTGCTCCAAAAAGTGAATAACATTACATGTATATAATAGAATTTGTTTCAGTATTTTAGGATTCAGTCCGAATTCTACCGGTGGTCCAATGAACCGGATTCGACTGTATATGCAAATGTTATACCCATGTCTGTGTCAGAAGAAATGAACCTATACAATGCTAAAAGGTGAACACATTAGTAGTACCGAATTCCATCAGTGGAAAGCAGTAGAGCAATCAGCCAGCTGTTTCTCAGAATTGATAACAATAATGATTAATCTTTCACAATTGTGTTTGTTTACTCTCCAGATAACACAGCAAGGATATTGACACGCAGGGGAGGCTTCAGTCGGCATGAGATGAGTTCGTACTTGCTACCTATAGTGATCTCAGACAATGACTACCCCATTCAAAGCAGTACAAGCACTCTGACGGTGCGAGTGTGTGCCTGTGATGTTCGAGGGAATGTGCAGTCCTGCAATACAGAAGCACTACTGCTGTCTGCTGGCCTGAGCACTGGGGCACTAGTTGCTATCTTACTCTGCATCATCATACTACTTAGTGAGTATAGAGTGCAGCTTTCAATATGTCATTGGCCTTCAAGACAAAAAAAGTATAAAGAAGTATATAGTATAAAGTATAAAAAGTATATTATAGGCAAAGCAGGGCCAGGCAACACAAGAGTAGGCATATGAGGAAAGTAAAAAATAAGCAAGGAAATATAGGTAAGCCTAATCGTTGTAAATCCAGACTAGTATGTTCAAGACAGGACTAGATGGCAAAAAGTCAACTACAAGAAGAAACCAACGGCAGATGGAACAAGGGAAAATGTGGCAAGAAGTAAATAAGAAAAAAAAAAGAAAAGAAAAAAGCGAAGGCAATACTAAATTAATTATGGCAAGGTAAGGTAAAAGTATGCAAGGCAAGGGAATTCAAATCTAAGTATGGTAATACATGCTGAATCTATGAACAGAAAGGCAAAAAAAGGCAAACACAGGAAATGCAAGTGTATTAAAGGTAAAACAAGACAACGCTAGAAGCATAGATAATGGAGTGATCTGGTGTACTGGTATATTTGCAGATTTATAGTGGTTTTAGTCCATAGCTGAAAATGGATTAATACTATTTATATTACGTTATGTCATATGGGAAAATTTTAATCCAACTTTAAATGAATCAGAGTTTGGACAGGCTTGTGTACCCAATGAAGTTAAAAAAAAAGGTTCCGCTGTACTAGAATAGATGGAAATAGAAATGTTTTTAAAAAGTTTAGATTACCAAAAACTGAAAAATAAAGAGGTAGTTAATTCAAACACTTTGTCATCATTGAACGCTTGGAACAGACAGTGTTAGCACACCCTGTAGAACAGTATTTGAACAATATCGTGCTACAGGATGTAGTATATTACTATTCTAATGGTGAGGAAAAAGGCAGCCTGACCAAAAAGAGCTACCACAGCATTTTGCAGCACCCTGCAGTACTCTTTGGTCTACCCCTAGTTGGTAAGGGGCTCATCCTACAGCAGAACAATGATACCCCAGGCTATGTTCTTAAAAGAAAAGAACAAGAAAATATAGGCTTCAAGTCATGCAATGGCAAGTGCGGTTCCCAGAGTTAAACCCCATTGAGCTGGTTTTGAATGAACTGGACAGAAGACAGAAAAAACAGCAAAGTCCAGTACAACACAATTGTGTGAACTTTTGCAACACGGTTGGGAAGAACTTAACAAGCATTATTAGATTTTCAGATTGCCTCAACATTATTCAGCAGTTATATCTGAAAATCTTGGCTGCTGATAAGTACAATGGCATTTTAGGACCACTAAAATGTTTTTTTAAAATAATAAATTAAATAGTTCAAGATTAAAGTTACCAGCATTACAGAGAGAAGATAATGAATTAATTAATAAATGTAATAAAGCTATAGTCCACTTTTGCATACAAAAATGCATGAGAGCTTATATAATAGACTACGTCGAAATCAGATCATTATGAGTATAAGAGCAAATGATTATGCAAAGTAAAGCAGAGTTTGTTATACCATTCAATAAGGGGATGTAGTTTCAAAATGGTCGATCCAGAAGAAGTGGAAAACCTGGAATTTCCGGCAGCTACATCCGTGGTCTTAACACGTTATGACATACTGAATCATAAGATAAACTACAGCCCTATGAAGTGGCAGGGTTAGTCATCATGTCATGTGGATTCAGATGTATAATAAAAACAATGACCAAAGTGTCAATATTTCTACTTTATTCTCAAATACTATGACTTTAATTTTTAACCACTGCTCATAAACGTTAGATGATATGTAATTATGGGATATTTGATTTTGAAGTATCCCCCAAATTTTTGCAAGCAACCTACTTTGACAATATTCTCAAAGTATCAGTTTATTCTTAAAATCCAACCAAAATTGTTTTTCGTGGCCCTACAACACAGTAAAAAACATTATTTATTCAACATCAACAATTTAACATTATTTTCCAATTTATTTAATATATTAAGGCATACTGATGTTAAAGTGTGCAAATATAAGTAAAACTTAAGGGAAAAATAGCTCAAAGTCTTTTGATGGGTAATGTGTATTTTCACCAGTTACTGTATCCCTTCATATGGACTTGAAAATGGTATTATGGCCTAGCTGGGTAAACTTCACACATCTCAGTCTGGTGAGAGTAGAGTGACAAAAATATCGATACATGGGGACCCATGGTGTCCCTTGATTAAAGTAAGACCAAAGTTATAATTAATGCAGGAACAATCAAACTACAACAACTACTACAACTTGTAAAATTGAACTACTCAAATGTGCAGGATTGAGAAACACTGTTACTGATCATGGAACATTTGAACTGTAACCAGGTGTGTCGTTTAGTGTGCACTACTGGGGACACATGACATAGGCATGAACAGTTCTCAATGACACTGATATTATTCAAGGTCATATGAAATGCTGAATTTTGTCTGTAGATCAATCTATGTCCATATTTATTCATTTTTCAACACTTTCACATCAGTTCCCCCCAAAATTCTTCAAACAACTGCAACTATGACAAAACTAGGTCACTGTATTAAGCTATTACTTCAGGTGATACTTAGAGAAAGTCTTTCCTTCTCCCCATTCTTGCTCTCTCTCTTTCTCACTCTCACTTTCTCTCTCTCCGACTCTCTCTGTAAATGCAATGGTAGGAGAAAAAGTGCTTTCATTATTAAATGCTTGCAATTGGCAGAACAGCCTTTGTGTTCTTGTAAGCCCTTAAGTAGGTCACATTCTGCTGCTTTCCATCATAAAACACCGTGTTTACCTAGGTGTAGTTTAATACAGCATGAAATGCATCACACTGTAGAGGGTTTTTTTGTGAGAAACTAGAATGTGTTGCACTCCTTGTATCCAAAAGCACTTTGATAAGAAATTTAAATTTTGAGCGTAAGCTACTTGACCATACATTAAACATGACTCACCTGAGATGACATGCTTTATATACAAAATTTTAAAAGGCTAGATCCAAAACATTATTATGAGAATGCAGTTTTTCTACCAGATGTGCTGCTACAACAACCTCTGTTATTTTAATAGTGCTTTCCATTAAATTTTGGAACATGACTGTGAGGTGAGTTTTTGAATATTGTCAGTGCTCACTTTTGGCATTCCAATGCATTTACAATGTGTCTGATGGAGCTGAGGTTAAGGTTCTATGTATGACAGAAGAGTTTCACTTAAAAGTGGCAAACCATGTTTGTCACTTTTGTTTAAGGGCAGCAGGGCAAAAGATTGATGAGCTTGCTGGAAGCGAAAGCCACAAGGGTTTTCAGTGCAACCCTTTCTATTGCCTGTATTTGTCTATGGATAATCAGAAATGTATGCTTAATAGTATAAATGTGTTACAAGTGAGTGTTGCTGAAAAGTCCACAAACTTCTGCCTACATAGTATATTGTGCTCTAAGGCATCTATGATAATCACTGTTTCATTAGCAATCTTGGTAACAGGTGCCACCAACTCCTGCTTTTAATGTCCAGAATACAATAAATAACAACAAATACAGGAATCAATCTTGTAAGTTTATGGATCAGTGCATTAGTACAAGTAAAATAATGCCATTGCAGACAGACATGATATTAATTTGCATCACACATAATCATTAGTTCTTTGTTCATAGTGTGAGCTCATTGTATTTAACACTCTTCTCATACGCTCCATCTGTTCAACCATAATAGCATCACTTTCTCTATTTTTAAATAGCCTTTGTGCTTCAGGCCTGAATAGATAGGTTGCAGTGCCGATGCTTGAACCTGAGTGCTTATGACTCCTGAACACAACACCATGACATTCGTTCATTACCTCTTCCCCATACTCCCCTGTTTCACTTTCTATCTGACGAGTCGTTTAATTCATCTCTGTGATCCAGCACAGTGAAGCAGCTCTGGACCATAACAGGAGAGTTCCACCTCCAACGAATCCAACACTATATACACAGCAGTATCTAGACTGTGCAGCATGCAGCACAGACTCCCCACAGCACCTACTTCATAATTAACACCTGAGTGGGAGGCAGGGGCAATCACTCCAATTTACCTGCTGAGAGGAGAATGCAGCAGCTGATCAGGAAAAACACAAGCTGCCAACAGGAGCACCTGTTCTCTTTTCAGGCATACAGTTTAGTCCTTGGTCCAAAAAGTCTGTAAAACTGAATGAATACTTAGTACTCTCATTTAAGCATGTGTCCCATTCCGCAAACCCCATACACATGCTCAAAGAGATGGAAAAAGATTTATGAGAGAAAGAAATTTTTGATGGGTTGGGCCTGGTCAAAGAACTTCACATAAGCCTTGAACATTCGGTAATATGACATCCGCACTGAGTGAAAAAAGAAAAAGGAAACAGAATAAAGCAATTTTTTTATTCCTTTATACCAAGAGGTGATTGCCTCAGGCAGTACTAAGTCTTTATCAGCAATAGCATATGAATCTCTTCTCAATCTATTCTTTATGATTTGAAGCTCACAGTACCTTTTGAAATGCTCCTTGACAGTTTCTGCTGAGCTCAGAACTGTTTTTGCTATGCTGGTTTTATCTCCAGTCTCGGCTTTACCCAATTTACAGCTTCTCAATACTAGAACGGAAATCTCACTCTGGTATTGTAATGATGAACTAGTTTGACTAACACTGGTTAAAAGTGATTTTGTCCCATGTAATAAATGGCTGTTTTCAGTTTTATTTTCACAAACTGAACCCAAATCACTCACATCACCCACACATCTTCTGTTCCACTGTACATGCATACTGTTACATATTTAAGCAATAGAACATGAGAGGGGGTGTTCTACAACGAATACCATCATGGATTTTGTTAAATACACTCTTGATTGTTCTATGGGTTTTAAAGCATTTTTGTTTAAAAACAAAATGAATCACATAAACCCTGAATTTCATACAGAATATGATTTAATACTGACAATACCTTCCAGTAAAACGAAGACATTTCATCAAACACACATCATTTCATTGCTTGTGAAGTGCAGTAGTATCTTTTTGAGATCACAAGAATACGTAAATGAGTCACCAGGGACCTGATGAAATGCAAGTAGTATATGTGTAAACGTGTCTGGTGGAATGCCTTTTTTACTCTGTTATAGCTTTTGTCTATCATGATACCCCATCTAGCCCATAAGCTGCATAAATAGTCCAATGATTTTGCTACGTTTAAAGTATGTTGAAATTCAAATCAAGACAACACATTTTTGTCCATCCTTAAATATGCTATGAGAATATTTACGTTATTTAGTGGGCGACCAGGATAAAAGTTAGGTCCAGCATATTTGTCATGTCACTTGTGCCATGCTTAGCATAGCAAGCGATTAATTATTTTGTATTTCCGGTACTACATCCACCTGACAAATATTAATTAGGAGTTATTTGTGCCAGAACTATAACATATTGCACTGAGTGACCATGAGTCTGGTTAATGAGCAGATGAAGTAAAGCATACGTTTGTATATCCACTATATAAACAGTAAAAAGTGTGGGAACACCCCGAAATCCAAAACTTGGGAATTAGTATAGCGTTTGCCCCCACCATTGCAGCTACAGCAGCCATTTTTCTGAAAGGATATTTCACTACATTTAGAAACATGACTGTGAGGTCAGCTTCTGGTGGTAGACAATGCTCAATATTGTCATTCATTTTGGTCAAGGTTCTGTGCAAGCCAGTCACGGCCTCAGTTGGCAAACCAATTGTTGTTAGACAGCAGGACAGAAATCATGGTCACTTAGGTATCACTACAACTCACTCAACTGCCACCGTTATTTTATGAAGATAAAATTTGGGTGTCTACAAACCATTGTCTACATAGTCATTTTAAATGTAATAATATTACTAATATTACTAGTATTTTGTTTATGAAAATGGAATAAACCATGTCTGATTTCTAAAAAGACATTCAAATTCACTGTAATAGGCACTATCAGGTTCACCAATCTTAGTTTATTCTACAATAATATACATAATTTTGTTGCAAAGTGTAAACAGTTAGACATTTTTCTCTGGTCATTTGTTCTATAGTTATGGCTCCCCTGGTTAAAAGTAAGTATTACTTGTTGTTTTAGCAAATATTCTGACTTTCATTTAGTATCTCCATATTTGGCACTCTCGCTGGTACCACCCCTTTGACGCACAGAATGCTTAGGGGCCACAAAGCATTGTTTATCTCCATGGTTGCTATAGTAATGTTGATGTTTTTGTTTATCCATGCCTGTCTCCATAGTGATCGTGGTCCTGTTTGCGGCACTAAGGCGCCAAAGGAAGAAAGAGCCTCTGATTATTTCCAAAGAGGATGTAAGGGACAATGTGGTGAGCTACAATGATGAAGGCGGAGGCGAGGAAGATACACAGGCATTTGACATTGGCACGCTGAGGAACCCCGAAGTCATCGACACCAATAAGATGCGACGTGACATTATTCCAGAGATGCTGTTTCCCTTCCAGCGTGTGTCCCCTATCAAAAACAATGCAGATGTAAGGGACTTCATCAATAGTCGGCTTCAGGAGAATGATTTAGACCCCACAGCACCACCTTATGATTCACTGGCCACTTATGCCTACGAGGGCAATGGCTCGCTTGCAGAATCGCTCAGTTCACTTGAGTCCACAGCAACAGAAGGAGATCAGGATTTTGATTATTTGAGCCAATGGGGGTCACCTTTCAAGAAATTGGCTGACATGTATATAGGAAAAGAGGCACACAGAGAGACATAAGGTCAAGCTGTAACCCTATGTCGAGCACTCTGACTCATCACATCACGGACTTACTTACACACAACGTCCCTCCATTTACACAATTGTATAATCGAGTTAGCATCAACAAAGACTTAATAATCACATTAATCTAATGGGGACACTTAAATCATTTCATATTCTCTTCTTCTACTTCATCCAGTCCTTCTTCCTATTTCTCTCTGTACTTTATTTAATTTCATTTTATTACTATTGTTTATTCCGTAAAGATGCCTTTGAAGTTTAATTTGTTGTGATCGATGGCGTGATCAGTGTGTTTTGTATCTACGAACAGTGATAGGAGCTTTCTATACTATTGATGTTTATTGCAAAATAAGTGGAATAAAACAATCTGATTATTAGCTTAGCTTTTATTGCAAACCATGTCTGAAATAGGTACATGTAGACTATTTGGTATCTTTGTTTAAGAGGACGTGTTCAAGTGAAAGTTTTTATGGGTTCCAAGTGTCAAAGTGTAAATTCATCTCAGCACATCGAATTAGATCTGTAAAATAAAACGTGTAATCTGGTAGGATACTGGCCATATGCTCTATATGTTGTTTGAATGCTGTCATTGTTTTATACTGTATTTATATTTTTATACTTATTTTGATATAATAAATGTTTAAAATCTGTAAGGTGTTATGGTGGTTATATGTGCTTAATATGGGCCTATAAAAGAGAGGGCACTTTTTAACCATAGCACACTGACATTATGCCATGTGTGTTCTTTTTTTATTTAGTTTTATGTATTTATTTGATTAAAACGACTAAAATACCACATTTAGCATTTGACCTTGAAGAGTTAAGAGAGAAAAATATTTCTGGCAGTTAACATCCCTTTTTGGCATGATGATATTTTCAGTTTTCAGGGAATTTTTATTCTGAGGATGATGTGTTAAAATCATGACCTTGAGCCTCTTTTAAAAGGTTGGCCAAATCGAGAAGGCAATTTCAACTAAGTTTAGCAAGTCTATTTTAGGTTTAAGTGTCTTAATTAACTGACTGCCTGCCTTAGTTGATATCATTTATTTAGGGTAAGGGGTGAATTGCATACTTTATTCAGAATCTTTAATCTTTTAATAATTAATTCAAACTGTTTGTTTAAATGTTTATATAGACACATTATAGTAATTATGATTAGTTATCAAACACAAAAATTATATTTAAGTAAAAACAAAGACCTCGCTACCTATTATCTCATGTTGGAAGCCCCACCCAGAATTTGAACCCAGACACCCAGATATTGTTTAATATTTATTTGATGAAT
The DNA here is from genome assembly GCA_034779995.1 of Parotocinclus haroldoi. Classification (NCBI taxonomy): domain Eukaryota; kingdom Metazoa; phylum Chordata; class Actinopteri; order Siluriformes; family Loricariidae; genus Parotocinclus; species Parotocinclus haroldoi. The sequence goes on along the minus strand of JAUZST010009606.1, from coordinate 6,950 downwards.
ATGTATACTATTAATGTATATATTAATTATTGCATTTTATTTCTGAATCCTCAGAATTTGGACATTGAACGGTTTCAATTATTTTTTTCAAGTATTTATTGATTATGCTTTATTTATGCTTTTAGTAATTAATTACAAATAAATATAGGCACTCGTAGGAATATATATCACTTGGGGGTCGGGAATGGATTAATTCTATTTACATTACTTCTTCATTGCTAGTTGACGAAATTCATGTTAATACAAATAGAACAGAATCTGCTAATGTATGTATGTAGGTAGGTAAATCAGTCAAACACAAAAAGGGATTGCATTGTCTGTCTTAATAATTACAAATACTGTGTAAAGACATTTCACTTGAAGATGACAATAGTCTCAGCCATTCGGACATCCAGTCGAAGGCTTGTGCCTATGAGGGTACATGATACAGACCCTGGTTTGCCTTTAGGTAAGATGGTGCTGTTCTATTTTTGCATTTGTAGGCAAGCATCATGGTTTTTAATCTGAAATGGGCAACTACAAACAAATCGGACTTAAGCCATTAGAAACCAATAGCCTATATGCATACACTTTTTCACAATCTGGGTCAGCCAGCTGTTTCACTTCTGGTGTGCATAACCAATAGATTAACCATGGCGTTTTCACCCGGTCGCTTGCACATGGTGACCGTGAATGACATCCAAGTATCAAGCCATACATCAGCATCCTGAAAGGAGAAGGACTTTTGACTATACGTTTCAAGCCACATCCACAATTACAAAGGTAAGCTCCAGACACGTAATGCTAGGCTAAGTGTAGGGATTAAGTGAAACTGCTAGTTTTTGTTTGTCAGTTTGTTCTAATTGTTTTTAACATCACTTTTGATCTTTTGAACAATGATTCAAGAACCTAAGCATTAGGGCTGAATGGTATAGGTCAATAAAGAAAAGCCAAAAGCCTCACATAGTGTAAAAGAGTTACTGTAAGAAAATAGTTTGAAGTCTAATTATATTTGCAGAATGTATTGTAAAATTTGTGTATTTTCACAGTTTGTTGAGTTACACAGCTGACAGCTTTGTGCAACCATGTGGCAGCACTTTTGTACCAGACTGCACATTATTCTGAAATAAAGCCTTCCACAGCTCCCCCAATCCATAGTTCCACCCTGAGGTCTATAGGTCTATAATGACCTTCCAAGTGATGTGGTGCCATTGATAACAACTTGGGCTATAGCTCATAACGTGCCTCTGGTTGACTCTGGGTTTGGCAAAAGAGAGTACTAAACACATGTCAACACACAATGCTCCTCCTCTCCCACAGCTGCCACTTTGTGATTATAGGCTTGGACTTTGTACCTGTTGTTTTGTCTTCAATGAACATGAGCAGCTCCATATGATTTCCCCGTAAACGTCCTTCGAGACAGCACACAAAATTGAAAGCATTACAAACTGCTACAAAGTTCCTGAATTGAATGGCACCAAATAAAACGACCTTGCATCACCTCGTGCACACACGTATAAGACCCAGCCATAGAGCTGCAGATATGAGAAGGGGGCTTGAAATGAAACCCGCAGCAGTAAAGGAGTACTGCAAGACAACCAAGGTAAACCACTATCCTTGTGGGTTCTGTAATCACCCTGATGCACCAGGGATGGGACATTATCTGATGGGGTTGTTTATGATTCAAAGGAACAGCCAGTATTTGTTTTTATTTAAAATCCAAATGTAAAAACCCATGAGGACTGTCCTATTATTAAGATTATTACACCGAGAACACTGATACACTGATTTTGGGATTTGATTGGTGTGACATATGTATTTTTAAAATTTTTATATTTATTCTTAAGACTGTTGTGCTATATAGGAAATTACTTTTAACAAGGATAAGACAACTTTATACCATTTATTACATAATTTATGTAAAATACGAACAGGAAGAACAGCAGACCAGAACTGTAAATTAATAATGAAGAGATTACTAGTGAAATTGAACAGATTTTCTTTTTTTGAGTAAAGCAATATAAAGTAATGTACAATAGATGTGTTAAGTATATGCAGATAAGTCCTATTTACAAGATAAATTTTATCCTCGGGACAATATACAATACACATCCTACACAGGCTTCTTTGTCCAAGCAAAGGCCCAAAAGTGCATAAGCAGGTCATAAGAAGCAAACCTAAAAAAGAAAAATTCAGAGGTTTTCAATCTTTGTGTGCTTCTTTAAATCAAGATCTATGAATTAATGAATGTACAGTGGGTACGCAAAGTATTTAGACCCCTTTAAATTGATCACTTTTAGTTTCATTGCAGCCATTTTCTAAAATCAAAAAAGTTTATTTTATGTATCATTAATGTACACTCAGCATCCGATCCTGACAGAAAAAAACAGAGGTAAAAATTTGTTATAAGCAAATTTATTATAAGGTCAAAATACCACATGGTCATAAGTATTCAGACCCTTTGCTCAGTATGTAGTAGAAGCACCCATTTGAGTTAGTACAGCCATGAATCTTTATGGGAATGATGCAACATATTTTACACACCTTGATTTGGAGATTCTCTGCCAGATCCTCTCCAGTTCCATCAGGTTGGATTATGAACGTTGCTAGACAGCCATTTTCAGGTCTCTCCAGAGATGCTCAATTGGGTCTTTGCTGTTCCAAAGCCACTTTGTTATTTTAGCTGTGTGCTTAGGGACATTGTCTTGTTGGAAGGTGAACCTTTGGCCCAGTCGGAGGTCCTGAGCACTCTGGAAGAGGTTTTCTTCCAGGATATGTCTGTACCTGGCCACATTCATCTTTCCTCCAATTGGAACCAGTCGTCCTGTCTCTGCAGCTGAAAAACAACCCCATAACATGATGCAACTACCACAATGTTTCACTGTTGCGTTTGTATAGGGCAGGTGATGAGCAGTAACTGGTTTTCTCCAAACATACCACTTAAAATGTATGCCAAAAAGTTAAATCTTTGTCTCATCAGACCAGAGAATCTTATTTCTCATAGTCATAGTCTGTTTTTGGGCAAACTCTATGTGTGCTTTAAGCTCTGTCATGCCACTCTGTCATAAAGCCCTGACTGGAACTTTCTCCCATCTGCCTACTGCATCTCTGGAGCTCAGCCACAGTATTTTTGGGGTTTTTCTGGTTCTGGTCGTCCCATTTAAGGATTATGGAGGCCACTGTGCTGTGCTCCTAGGAACCTTGAGTGCTGTAGATATTTTTGTAACCTTGGCTAGACCTGTGCCTTGCCACTATTCTGTCTCTGAGTTCCTTGGGCAGTTCCTTCGACCTCATGATTCTCAGTTGCATTGACATGTACAGTGAGCTGTGAGGTCTTATATACTGTAAACAGGTGTGTGCCTTTCCTAATCAAGTCCAATCAGTTCAATTAAACACAGCTGGATTCCAGTGAAGGAGTGGAACCATCTCAAGAAGGATAAGAAGAAAACAGTTTGTGAGTTAAATATGAGTGTCACAGCAACGGGTCTGAATGCTTATGACCATGTGATATTTCAGTTTTTCAGTTTTGTCTGTATTTTTCTGTCAAGATAGGATGCTGAGTGTATATTAATGAGAAATAAAATGAACTTTTTTATTTTATCAAATGGCTGCAATGAAACAAAAAGTGAAAAATAGTTTCTGTACCCACTGTCTATATCTGCAGTTTGTATCTCCTTTACTACTTACCTTGGGGAAAGAAATGGTGAATGCCAAACCGTCAAAGTTAGCTCCTCAATACTCAGCTGAAGGATCTCCTCTCTGAAAGAGTTGTTTTCTTCCACATATATGCCGACAAATGCAGGATCTGGAGCTGAAGCATAATTGTCTATTGTAACTGGGACAGTATTAGTCTCAGTTTGTCACCCTTCATCGGTTGCTTTTTCCTATCCCATAACCCCGGTCTTGCAAGTGGAACTGAGAAATTGTTCAAATCAAAAAATGCCAGAACTTCTCCCTCCTTTCCAAGAACCTTCCGGTTTCAGGCACAGGCTCACAAGCATCTTCTTTTTTAAAATACAGTAACAGTAAAGGTCTTTCTCCGGATAGCAAAAAATCAATTTTCCAGTGGTTTCTGCATAGCAGGGAAATATATGAAAACTAAGAACTTTGTTGAGTACTAGAATACTTTATTATGACATAAGTGATTTTGCAAACTGTCGGTTAATGTAAGCTTTAAGCATAAGGTAAGTTACACTATGATATTTACAGCACATATTAAACTCCTAGGTGTAAGATACATTCAACTTACGATCGGTTTATTATAACATATCCCCATCATAAAGCATGGAATGCCTCTATTAGAATTTACGTCTCGCAGACAAACACCGACTGTATTGAAGGCTGGTCCACTGCTCAGTGCTGATAAAGGGTGTTCCTCAGACACAGCCACAAGACACTGACCATGGTGTTGGGTTATGAAATATCTGCTGCACATCCAATCAATCAACTTTTTTTAATTGATTAGATGTTTGCTTATTAGGCCTATATGCAGCCTAATAAGCATCAAATGCTTAAAGTACATTATCCCGTTTACTTTTTAGGGAAATCAAGTGAAAAAAAAAATAAATAAATAAATAAATAAATAAATAAGAGATACAGAAATTATTTATGTTTATTTGTAATTCATGCACCCACCCATGCTATTAATTTGTTGAGGTATATATAAATGGGATTATTCTGTGCATACTTATATATGAATAGGATTATTCTATCAGCTTATTGCAAAATGAGCAGAGATTCATGAAATGGTAACTGGTGCTGGATGGATCTGACCACAGCAAGGCCAAACTATGACCTACTCCAGCTAAATCTATAAATGAGCCCTATGGTCTCAGATGAACTCAAGGTGATCACTCACTACACAGGCTGCCACTGAATATTAATGGTGCATGACAGGGATGTTTCTAGACTGCTTGTCGTACTGGGGCACACAGTATTTAGAGGAGCACAGCTGAAGCTTTCTGCTTTCCAATCAGCCTTAGGGACACAACTGTGCATAAAAATAAGAATGGTAAACACAAAATATTGTAAAAGATTTATCGCTAAAGTGACTGTTACTCTGAAACTGATGTGAAATTAAGAACACATTAACATAAGGGTATTTTAATAAATTGTATTAACTAAACTTGACAGCCTTCATCATCTTGTCAGCAGTATAGGTGCCTTTCTTTTAAAAATGTGTCCGTTACTTTGAGAAAAAAAATAATCTGGATGTGACAAAAATAAATAGCAAAAAATCCACTTAAAATGATGCAAGGTATTATGGGAAATGTAGTGCCTGTAATGTATTTGCATGATGTGTCCTGCAGTTCTATTTAGCAAGACAGGATAAAATTGGCTTTTGACATTTTACTCTGTCCCAGTAAAGTGGATCTGATGATACCCCTAGTATAAGTATTTTAGGTGGGATGGAGCTTGAGTTTCAGAGCATTTAACATAACATTAAGCAGTGATCTGATATTCTAACTGGATTGGGACTGATACTGTCTTTATTAAACAGATCAAATATTTGCCAGACATGTCCTATACATATTCACACATCTCTTATCTGTAGCTGATATTCAGTTAAAGTGTGTAAAACACTTTTTATTAACAGAACAGAAAGATCGTACATGCTTATATGGATGATCACCTTGGTTCCCATGTGCAAGAAAATTAGAAGAATGTGTTTAAATATGGAAGGGCTCACTTCTACCAATTTGTTTATATTGTAAGAAATCCCTGATCAGAGAACAGTGAACAGCATTACTGCAACCACAACATGTTTCTCGTACTCGTACATGTACGGTGTTTAAACACACAGAAGGCAGGTGTAGGAAGCAATCGCAAGTGTTTATTAAAAGTTTAAGATTAAAATCGTCAGGCAAATCTATAAACAGGAGACAGGCAGGATTCAGGAGTTCTGCAAACAGAGTCCAACTGGAGTAATGCAGCATCAGAGTCCAAGTAAACAAACAATGCAAATCGGAAACCAGTATATATATCCAACAAGAAATCAGGGAACTAGAAACTAGGAAATCAGGAAATAGTTAGTGTCTAACCAGCGGATATTTAGTGTTTAAATCCAAACGGATGCGTGGCTCATTGGACTCTGTTAGGTCAGATGCAGGTGAACTTGACTTTAATCATTACTCCGGAAACAGTATTCGTGTGCGTTGTGAGCCGTGAGCTGGATGTAACATTTCTGTTTAGTATTTTTTTATTCAACTAAATTACCCTGATTAATATCGTGCTTCTCTGAAGGGTATGCCTTATTTAGTGTTGTAGTTAGTGTTGCACTATTATCATATTATTCATGACTATTGCATAGTGGCATTCTATGCAGTTTTCCATATTATATTATTAGAGCAAATTATTGCCAAGTATAGTATTAACAGCCTGTCTCCATAAAATACAGTACATATATAGTGTTTACAATTGTAATGCTGCTTCAACCGTATACAGTCCATGTCATAGCATAGCAAGTACACTACTCACAGAAATGAGGGGATACTTCAAAATGAATATGACTAGGATCCCACAAGAACTGCTGGACAATCAGATCCTGTCCATGCCCCATTGCTGTCAGTGTATTTTAGCAGTCTTGGGTGACCATACACCCTAACGAACAGTCAACGTGTGGCACTGTCGTCCAGTTTGACATGATAATTCATAATAAAGTTTGCATCTAATTTACATAAACAACTATATTTGACTTTATGATGATCTTGATTAATGAAATGAAAGTTTGAAATTTTTGTCACTTCATATTCATTTTGGAATATCCCCTAATTTTGTGAGCAGTAGATATAGCTTTGCAAGGATGTAATTTCTGACCAGCGTCTCACAATGAACACCTCTTAGTATATACATTACCACCCATACTGTAACATCCTTCTCACTGCTTATTTTGCAGCTGAATCAGCTGAGATAAAATATAGCTGTTTTTTGTTCAACTTTATTTCTTTATTTCATTCTTGTAACTGTTCTAA
>JAUZST010009605.1:0-12877 GCA_034779995.1 Parotocinclus haroldoi | reverse complement strand
TGAACTCGGTGTGGAACTCGGTGTGGAACACTCCCTGCTCCTGCAGATCATCTGGAAGGGGTGGGGCATCCTGACCACTCCCCCAATATCCTCCATATTCACGGGCGGGGCATCAGGAGGCCAGGAGATCTTGAGCCTCTGGAGCAGAGACGTGAAGAAGATGAAGAGCTCCGTCCTAGCAAGAGCCTCGCCGAGACACACCCTCGGACCTGCAACACACAACATACTAAAAGCTTACACGAAAATCTTATGCTCTTGGATCACTTATAACATATATATATATATCTTTATTTTCAAATATCAATGATCTCTGTAATATCTGTCCCACAGTTTGATCTCACCCAGAGAAAAGGGCAGGAAGGATTCGTTTTTGCAGAACTTCCCCTCTTCGTCCAGGAAGTTCTCGGGGTTGAACGAGTCCGGATGTTTCCAGGCCTGCTTGTCCGTCATGATGGCCGTCTGGTTGGTCATGACGACGGCACCCTTGGGATAAAACAACGAATGATTCACACAGCTAACGATTGATCCCTATTGGGATCTGGTCACAAGGTGGCAGGTTGGTGGAGCCAGGAATTTACGTTATTGCCTTAGATCAGATTAAAATTCAAATCAAATTCAAATGGAAAGAGATCTTTATGTAATAATGGCAGATGGTCGACCTTCGTACTCTCATCCAACTTCAACAGATGCATTTTGGGGAACCATGGGACGTCCAGTTTAGGGAGGAGTACCCTGGTTTGTCCTTGTTTTGTCTTCTTCTGGGTAACTTTGGAAAGTTGACCAATCAGCCTTTCTAGAACTTTACCCTTTACTCATATGTTTGGGTTGTCAGTCAGTTACCTGGGGGATGGTGTACCCTCGTAGTTTTGTTGCCTGAGTGGTTGAGTGAACCACACCGAGTGGAATGATGTTCCCACGGCGCTGGATCTCGTGCACAGTGGCGTGGACATACGGGAGTCTCGCTCGGTCGTCCATGCTGGGAGCTCGATCGTACCCCAGAACCCGAACGATCTCCTCATGGCAGCGTTCTGGATCGAGTGAAGTAAAGAAACATGATCACAAAGTACAAACAAGATCACAAAGTACATCTAGGCCAGGATTCAGGAACCAGGTGCACCTCCTGCTCTGGTCAAATGCAGTACCTTGGATTTCAGGATGGTCCATCATGTAAATGAGGCCCCATCTCAGAGTGGTTGCTGTGGTCTCTGTTCCAGCACCAAAGAGATCGTTGGCGGACATCACCAGGTTTTCCTCATGGAACGTGGAATCTCTCTCCGACTCGTGCTGCTCAGAACCAAAAGCAATGGCAGCTCAGACTGTGCTGAACGTTGAAGACCACTGAAGATCGAGGCAAAATACCAGAGCTTCTGGACATAATGCAATGCTGAAGGAACAAGAGCAGCCAGCGAAGGGCGTCGCCCAAAGCTGAAGTTCATGTCGTACAACCGAGCTTCTCACCTTGCTCATCTCCACCAAATAGGCATCAATAAAGTCTCTGGGGTTTTCAGGATCCAGGGTCTTCCTGTGCTCCACCACGGCCTCACGTATGAACCCTTTTAGGGCCTCGGCAGTCTGATAGATCTTCTGTTGTGGACCAGGAAGCCGCCTTGTTATGGGAAATATGTTGACCATCTGCAGAACAAAGGGGTAACGGATTTCATGGATTTATCCTTTGTATCCAAGTCTGTGTCTGTCCATCATTCCAACTGTATTTGATTAGATGCCTGGCCATGTCTATCTACTGTCTGTCACATCTGATCGTACAGATTACTCATGAATTAGGAGTGAATAAGTGGCTTATTACCATTCCCAATGATGAGCCAGACAGCCGAATGTTTTCAGTCATGAGCCACATCAGCTTAGCGAAGCGCTCGTTGTCGTACTCGAAGCGGTCTCCAAAGACGATGGAGCAGATGATGTTGGAGACGGCGTTCAGCGTGAGGTGGATGGGGTTCAAAGCCTTGCCTTTAACAGGAGACAGAAGAGGTTCAGTAATGAGTCAGCTCCTACAAATCAGTACAACTAGAACTCACCATCATTCTCAAACAAAGACAGGACAGACCGCCACTGCAGCCTGAGTACACCCGAGCGTGAATTAACTCTAAATCAAAAGGCAGACGAAGCTCCTCGCGGCCCACCTTCATGTTTGAGCAGCTCTTTGATCAGAAACCGAGCCTCTTCGGCCACTCGCTCCTCCACCGATTTCCTCCCGAGGCCGAAGTCACGCAGCGTGTGGAGGGCAAAACGGCGCTGCTGCTTCCATGTTTGACCGTACGTGACCGCCACGATGCCTGCAAGATAGAGATGGAGCAAGGACGAATGAACGCTGAACGCTCAGTGGCTTGTGTCTGCTAGATTCTGTAAATGTCCAGCAGTGTCAGTGGTGCGTTAGAGCAACAAGCTGTGCAGTACCGACCGTAGCCGCTGGTCAGCCATTCAATTATCGGCAAATTTGGCCTCCCGGAGAACACCGCGCCGTTGTCAACCAGAGCCTCCTTCACCACACCGAGGGTATTCAGTACGATAATTGGTTTATTTCCAATGTAGATGGTGCTCAGCTCACCGTAGTCCACCATCTGGAGAGAAATCACATTGATCCTGAAGAGGCATTTAAGTTGGTGATTTATTTATGTATGTGACTTCTCGTCAGCGTATTCACGACGCCAACAAGGTGACAAGGCAACAAGCGAGACACAATCATACTGGGGCAATTCAGAGTGACCAATGAACCGGACACGTCTTTGGAATGTGTGAGGAAACGCTAAAAAGTCTGGTACCATTTTTAGAGAAGGAGCCTTCTGTAGATCTGGAGTTATTTATGCAATCGGGACAAAATTCTAGCTGGAATCGTGTTGCTCCGCCAAACACTGAGCCGTTACTGATCTCAGAGACTAACAGAAGTCTTGTCTAGGCTGAACGTACCGCTCGGGATGGGCTGCATTGCTTCAGGAGATCTGAAAGAGCTTGTGGAGAGCAGCAGCGAGTCCATTTTAATACCCACATTTGACAACAAGCTGTTATGTAATCCACGCCGAGTTTAGTTACTTTCCAAGTAAGAGAGTTCAAAAGTTCACAGCTTGCGGACTGAGCAAACAGAGGGCTGACTTGATATGTTAAGAAGAGTTAACAGTCCAGTCTTACGCTGTCTAAATATTTATAATGCTTCTCCCTACTAGGACACGAGAATCAGAATACCTATCCAGAATCAACCTCCCGACACTGCTGATCCAGGAATCAGTTCCTAAACCGTGACGTTCATGAGGCATCCACGAAAAACAACTGACCGATCTGATGGTGCCCATGGGTTTCTTAGCAAACCGGTGCATGGTCCCGATAAAAGGCAGAGGCGTGGGTCCCGGAGGATATTTGCTCTTTGAAGACCTCAACTTGAAGATCTCCAGCAGGACGAAAGTGATGAGACCGACCACCGCGGCCAGAGCCAAAGAACGAAAGTCCAGATATATCAGTACAGACTGCATGGTGAGAGAGAGCAGAGTCACGACTGCACGGTCTGCAGGAACGGGGCTGGGGTATAGCCAAAAACAAGGAAGAGGTGGAGTCAGAGAGAGTGTTTAAGTGAGAGAGAGAGAGAGAGAGAGAGAGAGCCACCTTTAGTCTACCTAAACAGGGTGTGACGTCCTACATACCTGTGCGTTTTATGTGGACACAGGTCGTGTGATATGAAACTACCTACCAAATAGGGTCTTGTGCAAAAGTTTGTGTGCTAGGTGTTCTTGTAACACCTTGAAATGCTTCCAGGCGTACCTTTGGTCATAGTAACCTTAGCACAGGGACTTGAACCCTCAATCTACTGGTCATCTGTAGATAGATTTTACACTTAATCAAACAGGCATGCAACAAAAAAAAACCAAACACAGACTGCAAGATTAACAAAACGGACAGTTTTTATTTCACAAAGTGTAAGGAACAAGACACAGCCCAAAGATCCTGAAGGTGATCACACGGTGTTAAGGTTCAGCGTTTTAGGGGTGAACTCGGTGTGGAACTCGGTGTGGAACACTCCCTGCTCCTGCAGATCATCTGGAAGGGGTGGGGCATTTTGATTGTACCCACAATGCCGTCCATATCAACGGGCGGGGCACCGGGAGGCCAGGAGAACTTCAGCCTCTGGAGCAGAGACGTGAAGAAGACGAAGAGCTCCGTCCTAGCCAGAGCCTCGCCGAGACACACCCTCGGACCTGCAACACACAACATACAGGCTTATGCAAAATTTTGCACCCCTGTCTGCAGGAAAGAAAGTGAAATCTGCTCTTTCTTCTGCATTTAAATGATACGTGTTCCAAACGTTTGATCTCACCCAGAGAAAAGGGCAGGAAGGATTCGTTTTTGCAGAACTTCCCGTCTCCATCCAGAAAGTTCTCGGGGTTGAACGAGTCCGGATGTTTCCAGTGCTTCTTATCCGTCAGTAGGGCCGTCAAGTTGGGGACGACCACTGTTCCCTTTAAAAAAGGATTAAATAAGGTAACAAATAATAATGATAACCGTAGCGTGATCTGCATTTCCTGAAGGAACTACGACAGCGCTTGAAACGTGGCAAGAAAAAAGAATGCGGGTTTGTGTCCCAACACTTTTGGCAACTTGAAATTCATGCCGGAGAAAACCATCAAGGTTGTCCCATTCCAGCCCATTTTGTTCCTGAGGACCACATTGCTTCGTTTGGATACTCACACTGGCACAAAAGGGTAACACACCAAGAGTTACCCACCTCTATATTTTAGAGAAGGTTCCGTTCTTGTTTAATCATTACCTGGGGGATGGTGTATCCTCGTAGTTTGGTGGTCTGAGTGGCTGAGTGAATGACACCAAACGGAACGATGTTCCCAAATCGCTGGATCTCGTGCACGGTGGCGTGAGTGTATGGGAGCTTCTCTCGGTCGTCCATGCTGGGAGTTCGATCGTAACCCAGAACACGGAAGATCTCCTCGTGACAGCGTTCTGGAGAGTGTAGAGAAGAGACACAGAGGTTATCACTCATTGGTGAGCGTTGGGTTTTCAAACAGCGGGTGAGTGGAATCGGGTGCAGCTCCTGCTTGGTAAACCTGATCAACCTCAGCACCTTGGATTTCAGGATGGTTCATCATGTAAAGGAGGCCCCATCTCAGAGTGGTTGCTGTGGTCTCGCTTCCAGCCACGAAGAGATCACTGGTTGAGACGACCAAGTTTTCCTCGTGGAACGAGGAATCCTCCTCTGACTCGTTCTGCTCAGAACCAAAGGGAATGGTGGTTATGTCCAGACCAGATATTAGAGCCACTGGTTCATTCGAGAGTACAAAGGAGGACTCATCACTAAACGTAGAAGATCGTCTCATAAGACCGAGCTTCCCACCTTTCTTATCTCCACCAAATAGGCATCAATGAAGTCTCTGAGATTTTCAGGATCCAGGGTCTTCTTGTGCTCCACCATGGCCTCACGGATAAACCCTCTTAGGTCCTGAACTTGCTGATAGATCTTCTGTTGTGGACCAGGAAGGTGGATTGTTATGGGAAATATGTTGACCATCTGCAGAACAAAAGGGTAATGGGACAAAAGGGTTATATCATTCTGCCTTAGTTAAATCGAACCAGCTTTCCATACTTCTATAACGATCCATCTACACATCCAACTAAATATACTCATACAATCCGTTCTTATCTATCTTACTCTTCAATTGTCACTCATAGAAGTTTATAAACCAGTCTGTTCAATTGTCCTTACCAAACCCAATGGTGAGCCAGCAAGCCGAATGTTTTCATTCATGAGCTGCATCAGCTTAGCAAAGCGTTTGTTGTCGTACTCGAAGCGGTCCCCAAAGACGATGGAGCAGATGATGTTGGACACAGCATTCATCATGAGGTGGATGGGGTTCAAAGCCTTCCCTGTCATAGGCGGCAAGACGGGTTTAGCGGGTAAGAATCAGGTGAAGAACAAATGAACCTCACACAAGGACCATCATGATCTGAGAGTAAATGGACTCTGAGAATAAGAATCAGATGAAGTTCTTCTTGACCCACCTTCATGCTTGAGCAGCTCCTTGATCAGACACTGAGCTTCTTCGGCCACTCGTTCCTCCACCGATTTCCTCCCCAGCCCAAAGTTACGCAGCGTGTGCAGAGCGAAACGACGTTGCTGCTTCCATGCATGACCGTACGTAACTGTGACAATACCTACGAGGAAGGGATGAAGCAAGAACCTCAGTGGCTTCTGCCTATAGTCCAGGCAGGTCTTTTAGAGAGGTTGTCTTGACCATAGTGGATGACAGTGACCTGTATATGGCATCAGTACTGACCGTTCCCACCGTTCAACCATTCTATTGCTGGCATGTACGGCCTCCCAGAGAACACGGTACCATTCTCAACCAGAGCTTCCTTCACAACGTCAAGTGTATTCAGTACGATCGATGGTTTTCTGCCCACGTAGATACAGCTCAGCTCACCATAGTCCACCATCTGGAGAGGAACACATTCAGAACGTTACAATCCCAGCGATTAAACCAGTCAAGCTACCTAACATTGCCACTCAACTCTACTCTTCGGTTGGTCTCTTTAGAGCAGCTTAAAGGTCAGTTTATACTGTAGTCCTAGTGCTATAGGCAGAAACTCAAGCCAAAGACTCTTCATACAGCAATCCAGCGACATTTAGGATCCATCAATCATTTCCCAAACATTCTTTAGATGTTTACAAACCAGAAACTGACCGATCTGATGGAGCCTATGCGATCCATTATCATCCAGTGCACAGTCCCAATAAAAGGTAGAGGCATGGGTCCAGGAGGACATTTGCTCTTCGATGAAATCAACCTGAAGATCTCCAGCAGGACCAGAGTGATAAGACCGGCCAACACGGCCAGAGCCAAAGAACTAAGGTCTAGATATTTCAGTACAGGCATGGTGAGAGCAGAGTCACGACTGCACAGTCCCGGAACAGGGAACTTTAATACCAGAAGGAGGTGGAGACAAAGAAACACTCCCACATTTCACCCTTGTTAGTGAATCTGATACTGGATTTAAACGGTGTGGGACGTTCTGCCATCTCCCGTAGGTTTTTGTCTGAGCATAGGTCCTGTTTGTGATTTGAAACCTACCTTATACATAGGTGGTTACACAACCTATGCAAAACGTTTTGGTCGTTCATTTAATAATTGAGTACCGTAAGGACTATTTTAATCATTGCTCAGACTAAATTATTCATGTAATGTTCAGTTGTAAATTTCAGTCCTGTCAGTGAAACAGGAACCAAACGTTTATACAGCGTCAGATCCATGTTGGTTTAACTGGTGTGGTGCTGGTTTTGCTGGTTGACCAGCATAACCTTTCTGGCAAAGCTGGTTGCCCAGTATGAGATTTCACCAGCATACCCAGAAAAGACCGGCATGCACCGGTCACAACCATCCAAGGACCAGTAAAGACCAGTATGTGCTGGTCACCAGCATCCCCAGCAAAAACATGTTGAAAACACAACAAACGCTGGTCACCACCAAGCCCTGCATCGTGCTGCTCTGTTTTTCTTTTCTTTTTTTGGTAAGGGACTCGTATTTGTAAGTAGTTCTTTGTTTGACTAATTGTCTTGTTTACCATTTAAGCCATGCTCAGATCTGCACATAAATCCACACCAACCCTCCCACTGGTCTCCAAGGCCTCACTCTGACCCCGGTAACACCAATGAGAGGAGAGCACACCTGACTGTAACCAATCACTGGCCTGCTTAGCTCTCTGGAAGGAGCAGAGGTTCTTTGTTACCCCGTAGAGGCCCTGTTATCCTCGAGCTATTGTGCTTTTCAAGAGAGCTTATACTTGGGTGTACGTGCTGTATTGAAATATGATTCGCTGCAATAATTACACACACTTGTGGCGTTTCTAATACTCAATAAAAGAAACTGGAGGAGCAGGCTACCGTGTGCGTTTATTCCTGAGTTAAAACGCGAACGTAAACAGTTTGAATGTTTCCGTTGACTGCCACCTAGTGGAATGACTACGTATCACAACAACATTATTTAATCCGCCTAGACCCGTGCTGGGCTTTAACTACAACTCACTAATTTGGGAACTACAAACATGGTGGTTGTTTACGTCCTTAGCTTAGCTTTAGTCGCTAACGATAAGCTAGCCTATGCTAGTTAAACAATACGGCTAGTAGAAACACTGTAGACAGTGGATGGCATCTCTGTTGTGTTTTTGTTTGTCATTTGCTTGCAATGGATTCTCCACAGATAAACAGTATATATACATGGTATAGTTTATAGTGAAGAATGAAGATCATAAAGTTTGAGCACGGTGTTAAAAGCACGGTGTTAAAAGTTCAGTGTTTCAGGGGTGAAATAGGTCTTCAACTCGGTGTGGAACACTCCCTGCTCCTGCAGATCATCTGGAAAGGATGGGGCATCTTGACCATACCCACAATGCCGTCCATGTTGATGGGCGGGGCATCAGAAGGCCAGGAGAACTTTAGCCTCTGGAGCAGAGACGTGAAGAAGATGAAGAGCTCGGTTCTAGCCAGAGTCTCGCCGAGACACACCCTCGGACCTGCAAGAGACACAACATACAGGCTTATATTTTTAGGATTTTACACCCCTGGAGCACTTATTGCAGGAAACGAAGTGAAATATGCTCTTTGTTTTCTTCTGTTCCACACGTTTGATCTCACCCAGAGAAAAGGGCAGGAAGGATTCGTTTTTGCAGAACTTCCCGTCTTCATCCAGAAAGTTCTCGGGGTTGAACGAGTCCGGATGTTTCCAGGCCTGCTTGTCCGTCATGATGGCCGTCAAGTTAGCTACAACCACTGTTCCCTTTAATAAAGAAATAGGTGCATGATCATAGTCTCACAAATTTCACATGAGAGCCCTGAGCCTTAACCACTGATTGATCCCTATTCCATTGGGAAGGCTGATGGTTGGTCCATGATCTCGGTAGGACTGACCAAGTTAAAGCGTTGCATATATTCACTGTGAGGTCCAGCTGCGGAAACCGTGTCTGGATGTGTATTGGTCCTGAACATGACAGAAGGTCTAGACCTTCTGACAGAGCCATTACACTCTTGAAGACAAAAGTGAGTCATCTACTCTGTAATAGAAGCCAAGAATTTGGAAGAGTGATCCCATCTATGTTTAATGTTTAATACATCATTACCTCAGGGATGGTGTATCCTCGTAGTTTGGTGGTCTGAGTGGTTGAGTGTATGACACCGAGTGGAGTAATGTTCCCAAATCTCTGAATCTCGTGCACAGTAGCAAGGGTGTATGGAAGTCTCACTCGGTCGTCCATGCTTGGACATCGATCATAACCCAGAACATGAAAGATCTCCTCATGGCAGCGTTCTGGAAAGATTGGAGAGAACAATCATAAATGCTCAGTCTGCTACACACGATTCAATTTAAACGAGTTATCGTTGGCCTCTGGAATCGAGCGCCTGATCAAATGCAGCACCTTGAATTTCAGGATGGTTCATCATATAAAGGAGGCCCCATCTCAGAGTGGTTGCTGTGGTCTCACTTCCAGCTATGAACAGATCACTGGCGGACATCACCAAGTTTTCCTCGTGAAACGTGGAATCTTCCTTTGACTCGTGCTGCTCAGAACCAAAAGGAATGGTAGTTATGTCCAGACCGGATATCAAATACGACTGAAAGCTGGTAGATCCACTACAGTGGAGGGCTCTGAATCATCTAGGATGACTACGTTTCTCACCTTGCTCATCTCCACCAAATAGGCATCAATGAAGTCTCTGAGATTTTCAGGATCCAGGGTCTTCTTGTGCTCCTCCATGGCCTCACGAATGAACCCTTTTAGGACTTTAGCTTTCTGATAGATCGCCTGATGTGGACCAGGAAGGTGGATTGTTTTGGGAAATATGTTGACAATCTGCAGCATAAATCATGCAGGGTAACGTTAAACGTAATAAAAAAAACATGTTCGTAGCCGACTATCATCTAAAATATATCAACCTATTTATCCGATTATTTACCATATTTCCAAATCTTGCCACCACAATAAACCGGTCTGTTTGACCGTCCTTACCAGTCCCAGCGGTGAACTAGCAAGCCGCACGTTTTCGTTCATGATCTCCATCAGCTTAGCGAACTGCTCATTGTCGTACTCAAAGCGATCTCCAAAGACGATGGAGCAGATGATGTTGGAGACGGCGTTCATCATGAGGTGGATGGGGTTCAAAGGTGTCCCTTTAATTGGGGACAGAATGGGTTTATTGGGTGATAATCAGGTTTTCTGTGAAAACTAGAACCCACCATCAACCTCGAACAAGTCACAGCCTGAGTGGATCTGAGAGTAAACTGGCTCACAAATAAAAATCAGACGACCCACCTTCACGTGTGAGCAGCTCTTTGATCAGATATTGAGCTTCTTCAGCCACTCGTTCCTCCACCGATTTCCTTCCCAGACCAAAGCTACGGAGCGTGTGGAGAGCAAAGCGACGTTGCTGCTTCCACGCATGACCGTACGTGGCCACCACGATGCCTGTTAGATAGAGATGGACCAGGAACTGTGACTGTCAGGGACTCATCGGACCTGAGAAACAAACGCATGATGAGTTGTGTAGTACTGACCGTACCCGCTGGTGATCCACTCCATCACTGGAAGTTTTGGCCTCCCAGAGAACACTGTACCGTTCTCAACCAAGGCCTCCTTCACCATATCAACGGTATTCAGCACGATAACTGGTTTCTTGCCAATGTAGATGGAGCTCAGATCACCATACTGTACCATCTGGAGAGAAAACAGATCGATCCTGAAGGCTGGCGGTAAGAAGCTTCCGATGTTTCAACTTGGGTCACGTTAGGAACACAAAAGGAAACTTAAATTAGGAGAACTGTAAGTCAGTGGTCCGCGTCGACCCGAAAGAGAAGCTTGTTCACTACGTTCTGAGCTAAATGCAGTATTTAGTGTGCTGTCTAAGTTTAGAGTTGAACATTTACCAAAAACTGAACAGTGCAGACGTTCAGGTCAGTGCTCCATAACAATGGAGGAAGCCTTCAGGATGCTGAACAGCGTGTGACACCCTCTCCAGATACATTACACGCTGGGCATTTTCATGATTACAATGTATTCTGGTCAAAAAGTCTAACATTCAGGATTCGTCACACATTTCCTGAAGCACGACACTCTTGAGGCGTCTAAAAACCAGAAACTGACCGATCCCAAGAAGACTACAGGATTCTTTACGATCCGGTGCACATTCCCGATGAAAGGCAGAGGCGTGGGTGAGGCAGGATATTTCCTCTTCAAAGTACTCAGCTTGTAGATCTCCAGCAGGACCAGAGTGATGAGACCAACCAACAGGGCTAGAGCCAGAGCCAAAGAATCCAGGTGCAGATATCTCAGTACAGACTCCATGGTGAGGGCAGAGTCTCCAGCACAGTCTGCAGGAACAGAGCCCAAAAAACCGGACGGGGCTGTGTGAGAGGAGGGAGGAAGAGGTGGTGCAAAGTCTTGGAACACTCCCACATTTCACCTTTGTTCCCATACGTTGTGATAGTGGATCTAAACAGTGTGTGACGTCCTGCATTCCTTCCTGTGCTTTATGTCGACGAACTGTAGGTCTTGTGATTTGAAACCTGCCACACAGAGTCTCGTGCAAATGCCCGGGAACCCCTTGGTTCCACATCTTCTCCAAGAACCGACTTTGATATGACTGTAAGTGCACTGTTATTGCTCGCTTACATAAAGTGACAACCACGAACTACCTAAAACATGTATATAAAGATACATAACACGATAAATCAGCATGGTTGTACAGTAAAGGGTTAGCTGTGTCATGTTAGTCTTGGAATACGAGATGATTAGGAACGTCGACGTATACAATGAGACAGCAGTAATACTGGGTGTCGCCACTAGATGGGGGAAAAGCTCAAAAGGAAATGCCCAAAGGGAGGTTAGATCTAATCTAACATTTTTAATAATGAAACGGACCAATCCTAGCATGCAGATTCCAGTTTAACAATCAGCACCATGATCCTGCCAGACATCATCTATAGGATCTGAGAAACAAAGGCCTGTGTAACTGGATAGTAGAATTAAAGATGGGCAGGCGTTGGTACCCTGTTCTCACACCCAGGGCACAGAGGGATGAGTGTACCAGTAATTAAACAACTAAAGTACACCTCCGTAGAAGAGGAAGTATATTTTCCAGTGTATGTTTTCATCTTTTCTACTGCTAACGGATCTGCTGACAGTTGTTGGACGAAAGTGAACTGAAGCGATATACTTACCATATATGGTCTTTATTTGGCAATTATTTGTGTGCAAGCTGGTCAGTATTCCAGTGCCTCTACCAGTGCCCTTCTGCAGGAGTGTAGGGGAGCATGATTTAGTCATTTTAGTACATTTTTAAGCCATCAGGTTACTTTACGTGTTTGTGATCAACATCAGGAACTGAATTAAAAAAAAAAAGCACAGACTTGTAAGATCAATAAAACGTATAGTTTTTATTTCACAAAGCGAAGTACTCATGGGAAAAAAACACCGAAAACAACAGCGCATCTTGGTTGTGCAATTAATCTGGCAGTATGTCACAAGGCACCACTGTTGCAGTGGTTAATTACTAATCACTGTCAACTCGTTATATATTTACAGTACATATCGTTTTATACAGGTGAAGAATCAAGATCGTAAAGGCAATCGCACGGTGTTATGGTTCAGCGTGTTAGGGGTGAACTAGGGTTTTGAACTCGGCGTGGAACACTCCCTGCTCCTGCAGATCATCTGGAAAGGGTGGGGCATTTTCACTGTACCCACAATGCCGTCCATATCAACGGGCGGGGCGTCAGGGGGCCAGGAGAACTTCAGCCTCTGGAGCAGAGACGTGAAGAAGATGAAGAGCTCCGTCCTAGCGAGAGCCTCGCCGAGACACACCCTCGGACCTGCAACA